>JAAOOA010000857.1:140000-201362 GCA_012861695.1 Trematomus loennbergii | reverse complement strand
AAGTGAACCGCATTCCGGAGCTATGACGCGCCGCCGCTGCGGTGTGAACAGGAAAAAACCGGCGCTTTTCAGGCTCTAGCTCCAGCAGGAGCTGGAAAGCGCCGGTGTGAAAGGGGCATATGAGGTCGTCTAGGTAAAAAAAACTCTCATGCCGTGGACGCGCAGCGGTTGGAGTGCAGTGGCCACACATTTGCTGAACGTGCGTGGGGATAGGGAGTAGCTGAACGGTAATCTGTTGTACTTGTAGGATATCCCCTGGAAGGCAAAACGCAGATACTTTCTGTGCTCCGGAGCAATTTCCACATGAAAGTATGCGTCTTTCAGGTTGATGGTGGTGAACCAATTGCCCGGTTGCACCAGCCCCATTAACTGTTTTATAGTTAACATGCAGAATTTTCTGCAGGAAATGTGGCGATTCAGGCCGCGGAGATCTAGAATAGGCCTGAATTCCCCTGTCTTCCTGAAAACCAGGAAGTACATGGAATAAAGACCCTTTTCTCTGTGCTGAGGGTGAATCACTGCTGAGAGGAAACCCATCTCCTCCTGGGATGACAGATTTACCTCTCGCATGCCTTTGAATGGAGGTGGGATGCTGCAAAACTGGAGTGATGGACAGGACGTTTTAGTGTCCTTTCCATCCACTTTGTTATGTTACAAGCTGGCTCTGCTTGTAACAAAAGGGCAACAGTTCCACACAGGAGTTGCCCAAAACAATCATTTATTTATCCCAACACACTGGTTTACAACTAACAATTCAACACACATAGGAGCGCTGGCCTGGTGCACCGAGCAGGGCAGCCGAGAGAGAGCGAGAGCCTGTTCTGCAGCCCTCTTAAATACTGGAACCAGGTTCCACAGGTGAGTCCCATCACTCCTGATTACAAGGGAAAACCCAGGTTACAACAGCACCACATGGTGGACAACCACAGGGTTGTCACAGTTAACACACAGCTGAGTTTCCATTCCCCATAACATTGTGTTAGGGGACAAGCCCTCAGCTGTGGGGCCCCAGCTATGAAGCTGTGATACTCTCTGGTGACCCGTTCCGCCGCAAAACCCCCCGTGAAGGGAAGTTTTGCCCATGGAGGGTCGACACAGAAAGGGCCGATTATTTACTGAGGTCCCTCAACACACCGCCGCGCGCTCTTGTGTGAGCGCGCGCTCCACCATAATGTCCCCTTTACCACTAAGGTAAAGCGCAATAATCGGAGTCTTTACTCTAGGCGCAGTGTGTTCCCTGACAGTAATACGCTGGCCATAATGCCCCTGTACCCGCATCGCGCTTTGATAGAACTTCCTGCATTGTATAGGGAGGAGGCAGGATTCGCCCTGGCGTCCAGGGTGGAGAGACTTTCTCCCCCCGTCGAGACGCTTCCTCCCCCGCCAGTCAGCTCCGCAATGACGGAGCGCCCCACCCGGCCGTTCTCTGCTGCTGCGGAGTCTGCCGAGGTCGGGCAGCCCGCCCCGTGAGTGCCGGTACGCCGGTTCCACGGGGTGGGCCGAAGAGGTGGAGGGCGCTGTGGGTACGGGACCTCCGTGCTGGCGCCTCTCCCTCCGTCTCACCATTGTGCGCTGCGGCTCCTGAGGAGGAGCCAGCGGTAGCATGCGGCTAAGCTGCACCCTCTCCTCCTCTAGGCGGCTGAAGCGCTGGGTGACCGAGGCTATCCATCCAAAGAGCCCTTCCGTGGACACGGGGCTCCAAGGTGATCCTCCCGGTCCTTCTTGGATAGAGCGGTGAGTCCTAGCCCCACGTGACGCGACGCCACTGTGGCCAACTCTGTGCACCGAGCCTGAATATTTTATCTAAATACTCCAGGGTGTCTCGGTCCCGCGGCAGCGGGGGCAGAGGTTTCTTCCCCTCCGCCCAGCCAGCTGTCTGCGGAAGCAGATGGGCCGCCAGGCTTTCATCGAGGGGGGGCACACCGGGACACGCCGTGTCCGAGAGGCCCTGCACCCTGATGATGCCCGTCATGGCTGCTACTGGGGCCTTCGTCCTCAGTGGTCGCAGCCACGTCGCCTCCAAACACTGCCAGATATCTGGCAACGGGGACGAGACGAAGGCCGGCTGCGCCGGAAGCAACGGGCCGTAAAACCCCTGCCGAAGGCGGCTTCGGTGGGGGAGTGGTAAGCCTACGTGCTCCGCCGCCAGGGTCATCACCGCCGGGAAGTCCAGCCGCACAGACCTGTATGCTGGACCCTCCTGTCCGCCGGAACCGAAGGTGTCGGATAACGAGGCGTCCTCGTCGTCCTCCCCCTCCGCGAACGCGACCACCCGGTCCCTCGGGAGGGTAAACTCGAATGGCACCTCATTGAGATCGTCCATGTCGACCACCTCGAGGTCAGGATCCTCCCCCTCCACCTGCGGGCCAAGCTTCCTCCAGAAATGCTCGCCACGATGCCGGCGGTTTAGCTGCGGGATCGTGCGGCAAGCAATACAGGCCGGCGACTGGCCTAGGCCCTCCTCTGCGTGGTTCGGCCCCAGGCACTGGAAACACTGGCGGTGCGGGTCAGCCCCCGCAATCAGGCCAGGGCATGTCGGGCAGTTTCGTGCTCCAGGAGTGGTTCCATTTCTAAATGTTTTTAATCTCTTTCTCTCATACGTCTCTCCTCAGTATCACTTCCGCTCGCTGAAGAGAAAGGGATGACGGTCAGGAGGCGACGCCTCCTTTTATACGGTGAGATGCGCTCGTATTCAGGTAGGCCCGGGGCCGGCTACGTCTATAGAAGTCTCAGTAGGTGAATGCTTGCATGATAAGGTAGTACCTATAGAGTCCAGTAGAGGACGGAGCCTGTGAGAGATATAACTGCTTTTAGCATTTTATTCTTCCATACCTGCATTTGTTTTGCCGCCTGCAAATAACAAAGCCCCCCCCCCCCCTGTTGGTGTCCACATGCCCCTAGAGTTTCATTCATTTGTTTACAAGTTGGTCAGATCTTTGTGAAAAGTTTTAATGAGATCTGTCGAGGGTGAAGAATCTGATAAAGAAGAATCCACAGAGCGGAGCTGTTCACTTTCTGAGGTGCAGGTTACTTTACATGTAGCATTTCGAACAGGTTGTATGTTTTCATATCTTAATTCATGTATACTGTTAACATAATCTGCCTTGTTTTATACAAACTATTAATGGCTGGTGAATATAATGTGACATATATAACTCTTGATGGGCATGTGGAAGTGCAGAGATATAGATATCTTATTTTGTGATCATGTTTACAGTTTACGTTCTGATCATCTGCAGTAATTCCACTATTGTGTGCATCATTGTTATTCACAAAAGCCTCCATGAGCCTATGTACATGTTCATTGCAGCTTTGTTGATTAACTCTGTTCTTTATAGCACTAACATCTACCCAAAGCTTCTGATTGACTTTTATCCGAGAAACAGATCATATCTTATCAAGCTTGTCTCTTTCAAACTGTGATTTATATCACTCTGTCCTATTCAGAGTTTTTACTGTTGGCAGCCATGGCCTATGACAGATATGTGTCTATATGTAAACCTCTGCATATCAACCATCATGAGAAAAAGAACTGTCAATGTCTGTCTGGTTTTGTCTTGGCTTCTGCCGACTTGTGAGACTGCAGTGGGAATAGTTTTTTTTGCTAATAGCAAACTCTGCAGTTTTACTTTAGGGGATTTTTTGTAACAATTCAATTTACAATCTTCAGTGTGTGAGCTCAAGCGCTCTCTCTGTATATGGAGTGTTCATGTTGGTAAATATGTCACTTCTGCCTCTTATCTTCATACTTTTTACATACACCAGGATACTTATACTATCATATCAAAAGGGTAGAGAATACAGGAGGAAAGCTGCACAGACCTGTTTACCCCACCTGTTGGTTTTAATCAGCTTTTCCTGTTTTTTTACTTTTGATGTCATCATAGTTCGTCTAGGATTTAATATTCCTGTAACTACACGTTTGATATTGACTTTGCAAGTAATTTCTTATAACCCCCTTTTCAACCCAATCATATACGGACTAAAAATGAAAAAGATATTTCACCACTCAAGATGTTGAAGTGTCGGATTAAATCCAAATAATGCTACTTGTTTTCATTACTGATTTACTGTGAAGAGTAATGAGTTCAGATTTCATCTTCGAGGTTAATATAACACTAAGATTGTTTTCACCATGAACTCGACTGTGATAATAATCTGTGCTGGGAATCTAACATCACTCTGACTATCAATCATACTCTTTTAATTGATATATTCTTCTGCTTACTGTGTATACCAGTATATACTATGTTTTAGTTAAATCACTTCACTCATTAATCACGGAAGAGCAACTCTTTAAACTGAACACATGGATACTTCAAATCTTTTTGATTTTTTCTTTAAGGCTGATTTGGTCTGTAGCCATAAATAGTAATGGGATTTCACTAGTTGCTCTTCTACAGTTATGGCTAAAAGGATAAAGATTCATAAATATATATATATGTATAGCCTATATTATTATATCATGTATGACTTTGGAGTGTTTGTTTGTTTTGTGGTTTCAAAGCTGTGATTGCACTTGTTGATCACCATGAGCACTGGAGCTGCTTTACACTAAAATAGATTTTTTTGCAGAACATGATTAAGTGTGATGCCATTTATGCGTTGTGTAAAAAACATATAGTTCACGTGGTGTGGGTATTATGATATTATGCTTGGGAACATATCTGTCATTTTGAAGCTTTAAGAGTGCCTTTCCTGCAGGGCTTTACTCATTTCTTTTCTCTGTCGTAGTTTCTTTGATGATGTTCATAATGGAAAAATAAAGTGATAATAAACATTTTAAATCTTGAAAACTTGAATTCTTTGATTTGATCACACAAAAGAATGCTAAAAAATGATGATGAAATATGAGATCAAGAATTGCAACGTATACAGTTGGTTTCCCCTGCATTAAGGAACAAAACAAACATACTTATGAAACTATAATTTAGAAAAATAAAAAACACATTTTTGAGAGGGCAGACATAATGAGCAGTTTCACCAGGAGATCGGAGCAGGGATTAACAAAAGAGCAGGACACAAAGTCACTTTTAAGTAAAGTTCCTTTACTTTAGTTTAACCAGGAATTAATACACAGGGCAAGGCAACAACTGATGAAACAGAACTCTCCCATGAACAATATATAACACCAACAGAAAACCAGAACTAAAATACATGCAGAACTAATAAAAAGGACACACGCAGCTGGGCAGTGCAGGAAAAACACAAGGACAACAGGTGAACAGAATCAGGTAATCAGACAGGCAGAAACACACGGAGAGAGGAAGTAAAAACAGACATAACACGGGGTGAAAACTTTTCTGAATATTACTGTAGTGGGGAGTTAGAGATAACTCAGTGTTGGCACTAGTTTTGTATCACTAGGTTCACCCAGGTGTGTCGGCCAGAGCACCACTTAAGGCCAAAGATCCAGAATAGAGGAAATGAGGAGCTAAGATGAGGTTTGACTTCTTTTCTGATTCAGGCAGACATACAGATATTTGTGTGTGTGGTTTTTCCTATAAGGGAAATAAACAAAATACAATCAATATAAGATAACATATGCATACATACATAATATACATAATATTGCCAAACCCTATAGAAATAATAATCTAGACATAATACAACATGTCTCCCTTCTTTATAATCATAAACACATTAACATATAATGTCAAACACTCTTTACCAGGGACACGCAGAGATTCAAAGTTAAGCTACCGCTAATGAATAACGTTCCACTTCCGGTTGGCGGGAAGCGGCTCGGAGCAATAAATGAACTGTAAACACATAATATCTCACCTTTATAAATATGCACGCAGCATGCACAGATCACATGAGCACGGAGACTGCATTAAGCCACATCGGCACAGAAGTTATCACAATAATAATAAAGTGTAGAACAACATAACAGGCAGCACTGTGGACAAACACTCACGTTCATTTCAGCACACAATACGAAACTTAAGAAGGCATAACTTTCCTGCAACTACTGACGCACATTACCCTCTGATGTGTGACCTCACCTAAAACACGTGGGTTAGCCCCTCCCCACTATGAAGGCACAACTTAACAGGTATCAACTCTGTATAATAAAATAATATATATATATATCAATAACTATAACTTTGGGGGTGGTAGTGAAGTACAGAGCGGTGACGGTGACGTTCCGCCACTGACTTCATCCGGGCCGAGGTCCGGAGTAGCGCCTGCCGAGCACCGGCCCAAATCCGCCGACAGCGTCGGACCATGGCATGCGCGGATGGAACCTTGATATCCTCCTCATTAGCAGGGAAGAGAGGAGGCTGGTACCCGTTAGCACACTGGAAAGAGGAAAGACCCGTGGCAGCCGAGGGGAGAGTGTTGTGGGCGTACTCTACCCAAGTAAGGTGATCACTCCAAGTGGTCTGCTTCTGAGGGAAGTTTGAGCAGAGGAATGAAATGTGAATTTTTGAGAAACGGTCTACCACCGTCAGGACGGTAGTGTTACCTTTGGAAGGCGGTAGTCCAGTCACAAAGTCCATGGAGATGTGCGACCATGGTCGCTGAGGCACTGGGAGGGGCTGGAGCAGACCCATCTGGGCCTGGGGCGAGGTCTTATTCCGGGCACACACTGGACAGGCCGCCATGTACTACAAGACCTCTTTTTTCATGGCTGGCCACCAGAACCTCTGCTTTATGGCAAACATTGTTCGCCGGACATCCGGATGGCATGTGAGCTTGGACGTGTGAGCCCAGTGGATTACCTGAGAGCGTAAAGACACAGGGACAAACAAACGGTTGCTCGGACACTCGCTAGGTGCCGGGCTCACAACATTCGCCTGCTTCACATCTGCTTCGATCTGCCAAGTTACCGACCCAACCACACAGTTCAGTGGAAGGATTGATTCTGATTCCTTGTGTGATGCCCCTGTGGGATCATCAGTGGAGAGGGTGTGGCTGCACTGATTGCAGTGATTCAGGACCTGGGTCTGGTGCCCTGGAGCTATTTAAAGCCTCTCTGCTCCTCTCTGTCTCTCGCTGCTCTCCCTGCAGGCACCTGGTTTTGTTGAGTATGTTATGAGTTTTCTTAGTTGTTTCACTTTGTGCACTTCAACACTCTCACACATACATGTCCATACAATCCTCACCCTGCATTTACACGACTGATACCACTGATATTCACACCTCATGCCTTATGTTAGTTTTGCACTTGGTTAATTTGGTTAATTTGAACTACTTGTTTAAATAAACATCTTTTTCTACCCGTGAACAACATGTTCACGGGTAGAAAAATATGTTTATTTAAACAAGTAGTTTCCTACTGAGTGTCTCCTTTTGTTGTGGCCTTTTGAGCCAGGTCGCAACCAATGGGGGCTCGTCCTACGGGTTATTGGTTTAAAAGTTTGTGTAGTGCTCAGAGCACATGGTGTCATTGAGCAGCTGAGTACTTGATATGGTTCAGCTGTGTGCTGGCTTGGCGCTGCTATTTGGGGGACACATCATTTTTTGGGTTTCAGGAAGCTTTAGTGTTTGACATGGCGTCAGGTTTTGTGTGCCAATCAGAAGGTAAGATGTTGCTGTTTGTTACGCTTTTGTAAAGGGATTTCCCCGCTAGGCTTAAGTGGCGTTTCCCCTTGGGTTGCGTCTGTTTGTTTTTTCATAGTGTTGTGGCGACGTGGTTAGTGTCAGCTGTTTTCGGACAACTGTCTCTGGGGCACGTCCGCGTGATTTTGTGGTGTTGCCTGCGTGCAGGTCGCTCCACAACTCCGCCAGGTTCCAGTGCGTAATTACCCGCCGCAAGCCACATGAAGACTAGGTGAGATTATTAAGATTTTGGTTAGGCAGTGAGGGGGAAATTCTCTGCTGGGTTTGTCTTTTGCCCATGCGTGTTGGCAGGTTAATACTTTGCTTTCCGATTGGGAATAGGTAATAAATTATGGCTTCTTTGTCGGCGTTTGTGGATGCGCCCTCAGTGTCTTTCTTAGACGATTGCAAGAAGAAGTTGGAAATTGCAGAGCATTATGAAATTGCTGTTGTAGGGAGCAAACGGAAACATGAAATTAAGGCTGTCATTTGTTTGAGCAGGGGGTGTTGCAGAAGAGTGAGTCTGGTGCGGCAGGGGTCGTGCCGGTAGTGGTTCAGACAGCTGGTTTGACGTTCGAGCAGCAAAAGGAGCTTTGGCCATGCAGTTTAATCAGGAGAAGTTACGGATGGAGCAGGAGAAGATGAAATGTCAGGGGGTGCTGGAGGTAGAAAAAATGAAATGTGGTGGAATATGCTAGATTACGGCTGATTGGAGAGGGCAAGCTTTCTCCGGTGGAGGATGGTTCTGATAGGTCGGCATCAGGTAGTGGCGATATTATTTCTTACTTGCGGTTAGTACTAACATTTAAATGAGCGTGACCCTGACATTTTTTTACTCTATTTGAACGCATAGCGGAGGCAAGAAACTGGTCAGATTCGGACAGAGTGCTGTTACTTCAGTGTGTACTCACTGGGCGAGCACAGGAGGCCTATTCAGCTGTTTGTGGCGAAAATGCTTTGGACTATGCTAGAGTGAAATCAGCAGTGTTAAAATCATACGAACTGGTTCCTGAAGCGTATCGTCAAAAGTTCAGAAGTTGGGTCAAGGGGGATAAGCAGACGCATGTGGAGTTTACCCGTGAGTTGACTTCTCATTTTCAGCGGTGGTGCGCGGCAGCAAAGGTTGTCAGTTTTGACGGTCTTTGTGAACTCATTGTATTGGAACAATTTAAAAATGTTATCCCTCAGCGTGTGGCCACTTATGTAAATGAGCAGAAACCTTCCACCGTGCTTAGAGCTGCTGAATTAGCGGACGATTTTGTGTTGACGCATAAGGGCAGTTTTACTGAGAAGTGTTTCTAGGGGTGATTGGAGACGTGGAGAAGATGTTGGCTATTCCCGCGGTGGTGCAAAGTTTTCACCAGGCTCCTCCCGTAAATGTGCAGGTCCGGGGCGATCCGAGGGCGCCAGAGTGGGCCAATGTCATTATTGCCGAGAAGAGGGTCATTGGAAGGAGCAGTGTCCGTTGCTGGAACCTGAGGGGAAGCCTCGTGTTTCAACACATGCTCCAGCTATGTGTTGTTCTGCCGTTTTGGTTAAAAAATCCGCAGGGTGAAAGATCGGGCATGGTGCCTGATAAGACTGGTTTGTGCCGACTTGGATGTGGGTTCTGGTTTTGAGCCGTTCATAACGGAAGCCGTTGTGTCAGTAGTCGGTAGTGACAAGTATGTTCCGATTAAGGTGTTGCGTGACACAGCAGCTAGATACTCATTTATTGTTGAGTCAGTGTTGCCTTTTTCGTCAGAGACAGAGACTGGGGATTTTGTGTTGATGAGGGGCATGGAGATGGGCTTGATTCCCGTGTCACGTCATACAATAGTGCTGGATTGTGAGTTGGTGCGGGGGGTTGTGTCTATCGGCGTGCGTCCCGCGTTGCCAATTGATGGGGTACAGATGATTTTGGGCAACAATCTCGCTGGGAGTCCCACCTCGGGCATGTATCGTTTATGGAGAGGACATGCAACTCCCCAACTTGCTTCCCTGAGGCTATGGCAAGCAGAAATGCTGCCTTCGTGGGCAGCCACCTAAGCCCCACCTGGGCCAGGGGCTCGAAGGGAGGAGATGATAGGGCATCCGGCAGCAGGGGCAGGTCCCAAGCCGGAGCCCTCGCGGTGCTAGGGGGATGCTGCCGTAAAGCCCCTCTCAGGAAGAGGGACACCGACCTGTGGCACCCCGCCGTGTCGCCGTCGACCCGAACATGTCGGGCAGAAATAGCAGCCACATAAATTCAGAGCGGAGTGAGAACGTCCACTATCTAGAAGGGACTGCTGTCTGGGCAACAGCGTACATGCTGTCCCAAGGAACACGCACATTCTTGCCCCCCAGTTGGGGTAGAAAGTGCGTGAGTGCAAGCTGCACAGCCCAAAGCTCTAGCACGTTGACATGGCGTGCACCCTCCTGGACAGACCACTGACCCTGAACGGTCCTGCCCTGCCCTGCCGCACTGCACCCCACCCTGAGAGACATGCACCTATGGTGACAGTCTCCTGGCGGGATGGGATGGCGCCCATGGGCACGCCCATCAGGAGATAGACCTTGCCCCTCCAGCGTGACAGAGAGTGGAGGCAACGCTGCGACACCCTGACTTTCCTGTGCCTGTGCCACTTGGCGTCCAAGTTAAGGCTGTTCAGCCACATCTGCATGGGGCGCAATGACAGCGGGCCTAAGGGCCCAACGGCCGAGGCAGCCATCAGTCTGCCCAAGGGCCGGAGGAACTGAATATAAGGCACCATCTTGCCCGGCCCACGTGGAAGTAGGCATCCCTCAAGTCCACGTTGCGAACCACTCCCCCTGTGCATGTGCTGTTGTCAGCATATAGAATGGCAGCACCTTCAGGAATCTGTTGACTCCTCTGAGGTCCAAGATCAGGCGAAATCCGCAGACTTTCTTGCTTACGAGAAAGTACGCCGAGTAGAACCCCTTGGGCTAAGCAGAGGGTCTACTGGCTCGATTGCGTCCTTTGACAGAAGGACGGACAACTCTTGGGCCAGAGCTAGGGCCTCTGCCGGATCGCTGACGACTGTCATTTTGGCCCGGCCGAAGGCTAGGGGCCGGAACTGCGGTTCGTACCCCTGGGTTAAGGTGAAAACCACCCAAGGGCCGGAAGTACAGACAGCCCAGAAACTGAGCTGCTGCTGGGAAAGCAGCCGACGACCGGCCCCAAGAGTCTCGGGGGCACCGGTAAGGCTCTAAGGCAGGAGGCCGCCTAGAAGGCCGGCGGCACGAAAGCCCCCGGGAGGTGGATGAGTGGGCCGCTGGGACCTGCGCAGACCACCACTGTAAGCTGGTGGCTGAGAGCGGCTGCTAGAGTGGCCCCTGGGCCTGCTGGGAGTGGGCACAGGCCTATAAAGACCCGAGAGCTGCTGCCTGGTCTGCCTAGCTTGGGCAGCACGCTCCAGTGCCTACAGGGCAGCTGCCCCAAACAGCTCCCCTGGCACACTACGGAGGACATGTCTCCGACAGTGGTGACTGAGCAGGCCAAACCTGGCGACGAGTCTGCACCAATAAGGACATAACTCGTCCCAATTCCCTAGACATTAGGGCAAAGGCTTACAGTGATGCATCACTGAGGCCCAGCAAAGAAGGCTCAGCCGGAGCCTGCTGCAGAGAGGTAGAGACAGCCATTATCAGATGGGAGAGGAGTTCCCGTGCCGCTGTGTCGTAGGCCTTACAGAGCAGCTCGTTTGTGACCCTGCACTAAGGCCGAGGGCACCTGGCATCAGGAGCCAGAATCGGGGAGCGATGGCAGGCTCAATGGATGGCAAGCGACCCAGCCCCACCCTCGCCGGATCCTGCATGGCAGCAGAGTGGGAGAGGGCCCTGGTGTTTCTCCAGCATGCATGGAGCTCCCTCAGGTACTCCTCTAAAGGAGGAACAGTGGGAGTGAAAAGGGGCAGGGTTATGCCTGAAGAAGGCGCTAGCCTGAGCCGAGTCGGCCTGTGGAACCTGAAGCTGCAAGCGTACCAGGGCCGCACGAATAATGGCCGCCATGGAGGCGTCCTCCGTGCCCTGCAGAGAGCTCTGAGCAGAGGAGTGGGAAGCCTCCTCGGGGGTGATCGGGCCCCCCCCCCTTCATAGAAGAGGTTTAGCCGGAGCCGCTAGCGACATGGCATCCTCAAGCAGAGGTGTGGCAACCGAAGGAGGGCCAGGCGGCAAGGTAGTAGCCCCCACACTGGCCCCTGGCTGAAGGGCCAACAGGAGCGACTTCGTCTGCTCCATGACGGCAGCTAACCGACCCACCTTAGAGGACAGCCTGTTTCTAGCCCTCTAGCTGGGGGGTGAACCCATAGCCATCACTCCATCAAGTCGCCGGGAACGGCCAGACTGAGCTGGAGGAAGTTGTGACGAGGAGAGGTACCACCTCTGCGACTCTATCCACTCTGATCGCCCGAGGCATGAATCTACAGCTCATGCAGGCGCTTTGCTTGAGACCCTCCCTCAAATGCTCGAGGCCAAAGCAGAGGGGGGCAGCGGTCATGGCCGTCCTCGGGCTCAAGAGAAGCCATACAGGCGCTACATGAATGAGCCAGTCTGTAGGTAGCCAGATGCAGCGTAGCCGGGAGCGGGTGCGAGAAAACAGCCTTCACCAGCTACCTGCTGAACGGAAAGAGTAGAGCAATGCCCCAACTCGCCGAACACAAAGAGGGATGTAACTACACCCACATTACCGGCAGAGGGAGCGGGAGCGAGAGCACTGCCTTCACCTAGCTGGATTAAGTAAAGAAGTTAACAGGACAGCTTAGCCGGACGGCTGCCGCTAGAATCAAGCAACACGTCTACCAGGAGCGGGGGCGAGAACACTGCCTTCACTGGTTGAGTTCATAACGAATGCCAGCTGCAGCGTACCCGGGAGCGGGTGCGAGAACACAGCCTTCACAGGCTACTTGCTGAACGGAAAGAGTAGAGCAATGCTCCTACTCGCCGAACACAGAGAGGGATGTGAATGACCTACACCCACGTTACTAGCAGAGGAGCGGGAGCGAGAGCACTGCCTTCACCTAGCTGGATTAAATAAAGAAGCTTAACGGGCAGCTTAGCCAGGCAGCTGCTGCTAAGAATCAAGCACGTCTACCAGGAGCGGGGGCGAAAAACACTGCCTTCACTGGATGAGTTAAACAATGAAGCTCAACAGAACCCGCCAGATGTTAGCCAAGCGGCCGCTGCTAACAATCAGAGCAATAGGTTACAGGGAGCGGGAGCGGGAGCGAGAGCACTGCCTTCACCAGCTGAGTTTAAATAAAGAAGCTTTAACAAAACATGCAAGATGTTAGCCAAGCGGCTGCTGCTAACAATCAAAACAATACGTTACTGGGAGCGGGAGCGAGAGCACTGCCTTCACCAGCTGAGTTAAATAATGAAGCTTAACAGTACACGCAAGACGTTAGCCAAGCGGCTGCTGCTAACAATCAAGCGAGATCAAGTCAAAAAACACAAATGTTTAAGACCAGATAACTAGCTTCCAAAGAAGAGAACAGCACAGAGCCGTAGTTACAGTAGTAACCATGGCCAGCCTACACGGCCTAGAACCGTAGTTACAGTAGTAACTATGGCCAGTACTTACACGGCTTAGAACCGTAGTTACAGTAGTAACTATGGACAGTACTTACACGGCTTAGAACCGTAGTTACAGTAGTAACTATGGCCAGTACTTACACGGCTTAGAACCGTAGTTACAGTAGTAACTATGGCCAGTATTTACACGGCTTAGAACCGTAGTTACAGTAGTAACTATGGACAGTACTTACACGGCTTAGAACCGTAGTTACAGTAGTAACTATGGCCAGTATTTACACGGCTTAGAACCGTAGTTACAGTAGTAACTATGGCCAGTACTTACACGGCTTAGAACCGTAGTTACAGTAGTAACTATGGCCAGTACTTACACGGCTTAGAACCGTAGTTACAGTAGTAACTATGGCCAGTACTTACACGGCTTAGAACCGTAGTTACAGTAGTAGCTATGGCCAGTACTTACACGGCTTGGAACCGTAGTTACAGTAGTAACTATGGCCAGTACTTACACGGCTTAAAACGTCGGGTTATGTATTGTAACCCTTGTTATATAAACACAGGCGGAGCCCTCTACTGGACTCTATGGGTACTACCTTATCATGCAAGCATTCACCTACTGAGATTTCTATAGACGTAGCCGGCCCCGGGGCGGGCCTACCTGAATGCGTGCGCATCTCACTTCCCTATAAAAGGAGGCCTCGCCTCCTGACCACCATCCTACACCACTCTTCAGCGAGCGGTATAGGACAGACAGTGCCCCCAAGGTAGAGGGCTCCGCCTGTGTTTATATAACAAGGGTTACAATACGTAACCCGACGTTATATCTCTCACAGGCTCCGCCCTCTACTGGACTCTATGGGTGTCACAGGTGACTTTGTTGTTATTAGGTACTCGAACTGCGCATGCGTGCGATGGACATATCCAGTGCTAAAGCACCGCCTCTGGCGGTCAGTAGGGACGAAATAGAACAGGAAATGGAAAACGAGACATGACATGAACAACCCGGCATCACGGCAAGACGTGAACATGTGACGATCTACCACGCTGGGAGACGTGAATATGTCACGATTTCGTCCCTTCAAACGCGACAGTTACACGGTATTGTTAACATGGCCCAACCAGTGGAGATATACCCGGAAATGCCAAGCAAATGCTACCCCGACGGTCGGTTGTTATTGTCAATATTAATATAATAATGATTTATTTTGTAATAGTCACACTCGATTTCGCCGATTTTCTTGTTGCCCCAGCTGGTCGACACCTCTTTTAGCAGAAAAAAGGCTACATTAATGTATTAAATCGATGTTAATCCATGTGTGTGGATGTGGAACGTGACGTTGTGCGATTGCAGCTTCGGTTCATGTTAATTTACAAACTCTTCAACTAGAACCGTAGTTATATTTAAAAACATTTTAGAAGGCCTCACGAAATACTTTAAAGGGCCCATGTCATGGCCATTTCCACTGATCCTAATTCCATTGTTGAGGTCTACTAGAATAGATTTATATTGTGCAATTTTCCAAACTCACATTGGTTTCTCAAACAGCATCTCTGTAAACTACGTGTATTCACTGAATTTCACTCTCTGCCTTTAACGGCTCGTTGGAGCTCCAATAGCTCCAGCCCCCACCCTTCCTGTGAGCAGATATGGGGTGACTTACTACCTTGGGGTAAGTTAGTAAGTCACCCCAAGTTAGTAAGTCACCCAAGGTAGTGAGTCACCCCAAGGTAGTGAGTCACCCCAAGTTATTAAGTCACCCCAAGTGAGTAAGTCACCCCAATTAGTAAGTCACCCCAAGTTAGTAAGTCACCCCAAGTTAGTGAGTCACCCCAAGGTAGTGAGTCACCCCAAGTTAGTAAGTCACCCCAAGTTAGTAAGTCACCCCAAGTTAGTAAGTCACCCCAAGTTAGTAAGTCACCCCAAGTTAGTAAGTCACCCCAAGTTAGTGAGTCACCCCAAGGTAGTGAGTCACCCCAAGTTAGTAAGTCACCCCAAGTTAGTAAGTCACCCCAAGGTAGTAAGTCACCCCAAGTTAGTAAGTCACCCCAAGTTAGTAAGTCACCCCAAGTTAGTAAGTCACCCAAGTTAGTAAGTCACCCCAAGGTAGTAAGTCACCCCATATCTAGGCAGAACGAGCTGAATCATTCATAAATATGTGGCCTTTTCTGTATGAAATAGCCTCTGCTCGTGTCCCATCCAAAAACTAAAAAGTACATGTTTGATGTTAAAACATCTCCACTCTTCTATAACACACAACAGGAAATCCTGCATACATATGAATTGGTATAGTTTGTAAGGAATTCTTCACAGGGACTATTTCTTTAGTAGAAATGTAGGCACTCCATTGAAAGTGTTTGTCAGTAACATCTGTGTTTTCCAGAGTAACCAGGTTCAAGCCCCAGTGAAGGTGGCAGCAGGAATTTCCAGATACCCAAAAAGATAACTAGGCTGTTTATGGAAATGTCTTTCTCCATGAAGAAGTGACAGTACATTACATTAAAACGGTAAACGTGTTATAGAGCATGTTTGCTGTAACTAGCTACGAGCAAGTATACTGGATTAAAAGCACCAGTGAAACCAAACTTTGAATATCTGTCATAACAGAGGCTACTATGGTTTAACCCACATGCATTCATTTTAAAACACAGAATGAATTCACAACTGCCTGCTACTTCAGAATGAACATTAACCTACTGATAAAGAGTTGTTTATTCCAGCGGTACCCGAAGTAACTTAAAGGGGACCGATCATGCAAAATGCACTTTTGTACGTCTTTTCTACATGAATATGTGTCCCCGGTGTTCCAGGGAACTCACCAAGTGTCAGAAAACACAACCCTCTCTATTTTCCTCCATACACTCTAAAAAAGGGGCTGCAACGGATCTGATAAAAAACTGATCCAGATTTGAACACTGTCCTGACGTCAGGACGGTGGCGCTACGGCTATTGGGCCAACTCCACCAATCAGGAGGAGACAGCCACGGCCATTGCCGTTCGAAAGCGCTGGAGATGCTGTAGTACATATGCCAGGTCTGTAGGTGGTGCTGTTCTCACTGAATCTGCCCTTGCAACTAAAGAGCTAAAACATTTCAAATTGAGCAAAATGAGGCATGGCTAAAATGCATGATCTGTTTGGTATTTTGAAAAAAAAAAAGTATAAATATGCCTTATATAGGTATGGTCCTACACTATATTATTCAAATATAGCATGATAGGTCCACTTTAAGTTTCCCGTAAACAAAAACGCATACTACAACCGGTTTTACAAGCCCTGTTAACCACAGCAGACACCAAAAGTCAAGCTTCGTCAAAATGTGAATTAAAACTAATGACATATCTATATATCTTTTTTTTAAATAAACCTACCTCTCTGTGTAAGTCGGTGGCCCCCGTCTCTACTATTATTATAGTATAAGGAAATGTCAAACTGTTCTTCAACTTTCAACCAATCAGGAACGCCACTCCCTATGTGGGCGGGAGAAACCAGACGCACCTTGACCATAGGGAGCAGTTCATTGGCTTAGAAATCTGTCCGGTACCGTGACGACCAATCTCTTGTCGTGTCAGAACATGTTTAAAGAATGGAGAAACTGAAACTACAGTATTTTATGAACATGCACATTTAATGCACCCTTTAAAATAAAACAATTATAAGTTGCATCATATTTAAAACAATTAATCTCCAGAAATACAACCTACTATATAACTTTGTGAAGAAAATTATTAAAAAGTTGAATTGTCAAATCAGGTTGTGTGTGTGTGAAACTGCCTCCTTTTCCGATTTCTTTAGTAATATTCTGACTTTTAAACATTCAGTCCAAGTGTGTTCAGAGAGAACATGTTGTTTTTATTTAGTTTTAGATTATTTTTAACCCTCCTGTTGTCTTTGGGTCAAATTTGACCTGTCTCTAAATGTTTTCATGTAAAAAAAATGTGGTTATTTCATCTAATTTCCACAAAAACCACATGGTTTCATGCACTATTTGCATTGAATGATGGTACTGTTGCATTTATATTTGATCAAAATAGATTCATGGCTAAACTTTGACATATACCAGGGACATTTCTGATTATAACTATAGTCAAAACATGTCAAAAAGTTGGGAGTGTTTTAAACTCCAAAATGTTAATTTCATGTGTAAATTAGGTTTATTTACAATAATATGGAAAGCTAAAAAGGTGTATCCAAGATTAGGGTTATGATTTATACACTTTATAGACAGGACTAAGTAGCTGAGAGAAAGACAACACAAAGGTTACGTTTATATTAAGCCATTGGGTTTCTGCACCAGAAGGTGGCAGCATAATACAAGTGGTGTTGCACTAAAGTGTCAGCAAGGCACTTTAATATTACACCATTTTACAGTGAGAAAGAATTGAGTCGATAATCTGATTGAGCAACGGCCAGGACCTGAAAATCTGCATTTTGTTTCTTCATTTGTTGTGTACCTGGTTCTAATCTGTTCACCAAGTCTGATAAAGGTGCCTGTTATTAAGCCTGTTGTGTACTTTGCCCCAGAATACTGTAAGAAATATGAATGATTAACGGTTTATCTGGATTGTATATAAGTTCTTGGTGACAGGTGAAACAAGCAGCCACTAGAGTAAGAAAAAAATATTGTATGTGTTCTGCGGGCCTTTAATTAAAAAAAGTGCACTATTCTTTTTCTACATTTAACACTGTTTACCAGCAGCCTTCGACGTCTGAGGAATTTCCTTTCTCCCAGCCTTTCCTCCGTTCACCTGTTCCTCGTCTAAAGGCCGCTACACACCAACCCGATTTTGGGGGTCAGAGGCAGTCAGAGGCCGTCAGAGGCAGTCGGGCATTCGCGGCGCCCTACTCAGGTTGGTGTGTCCCGCACCGTCGTCTCTTTACGGCACATTTTCACATCTCCTGCGGCCAAAGAAAGGCGGGACAAAAGAATCACTCTGATTGGCTGTTCAGCTTAGCGAGAAGCGAAGCGGAAGTGAGGGACCAAAACAAACGATTAAGAAGGCACACACAGACGGTTAATCTTTTTCATTTTCATCTCACCCGGACGCAAGAGTTTCTTTTTTATGTTTACATGTTTTCGATCGAAAATGGAACCCAGACGCTATTTGTTGTTTGTTTATGTCACGCAGCCTGTTCTTCTTCTCTCGGTGTATAGTCTGTCTTCCGGTTGTTGCCTCTTTTGAATGACGAATACACACTACTGCTGCCTGCTGGTAAGGACAGTTATTGCCACTCGTCAACTGAAGTCTTTGCGGTGTGTTCGTAGGCGGGCGGCGTAGGCGGGCGGCGTAGCCGACGCAGGCGACGTAGCGGACGTAAAAGTCGGGACGCCTTCAGTACGCGTTCTTTGGTCTCAGGTTGGTGTGTAGCGGCCTTAAGACATTTAAATCTTCTTCCAAAGCGGTGCTGTGAAGAGGGTTGCCTAGGAAACACAATAGTTAATTGGTCTATTGTTATTTGCTGTGATTCGGTTTTTCCAACTGTGGAAAGGCAAGTGATGCATGTTTACAAGTTTTTGTCTCGTAAATGATTGCCTTTTTTTCTCTGGAATTGACCACTTTAGTTTGAGATAATATCCTGTTTTGCCTTTTAAAAAAGTGTAATCTCCAATTTATAATGCAGCAACCATGAAAGTGCTGTGCTGTAAAGTTGTTTAAATTCAAATGGTTTATTCCTTTTATCTTTACTAACAGAGACAATTGTATTTACTGCACTATGATACTTTTATTGCATTTTTATTTTCAAATCATAATGTGTTAAAGGTGGGGTACGTAATTTTGGAGAAACCGGCTCGAGATCGCTAGAATTTGAAAATACACAACCGGAAAAAATCTGCCACTTCCTTATAGAGCCCCTCCTCCAACACACACAAACGCGCACATGACCAATGAGGGCACGAGATAAGTTTGTGCACAGATGGAAGGCTGACAGGCAGGTAGGCCATCCAGTTATTTTAGCCGGGCCGGCTAAAATGATTGGTCATGCTTTTACAGTACCACGGCTTCCACAGATGACTTTTTTATGGATTTTTTGTCAAAGCACAAACAAATTCAAGGTTCAAGGTTCTTTATTGTCAATAACATTTGGGATTCAGGTGCATTTAAGCACGAAAAATCTAATTAAAGAGGTTACATTTCAATACGTGAAGCCAATTAACGGTATAATTTATATTTTTGGATAATCTGTAATTATTGAGTCTTACATTCATGAAAATACAGGAAAAAAACAGTAAAATTCTCTACATTTTTAAATAAACAAGAATAAATAAAATTCTCTCTAATTATCTGAAGTAAAAACAATACAAAATCAATATATACTTAAATTAAATTAGCTAATTTCTAAGAAAAAAACCTGAAAATTATTGAGATTTTAAAGTCTTATATTTGCAAGAAAAGACGACAGGGATAATTCAGTTTTAACAAGAAGACTAATAATTAATTGCCTTTATTTTAGCGCTTTACGTTACATATCATCTTACAGAATACAGCAAACAATCAATACCATAAAAATAAAATCTAGATGAAATTAGGAGGCATTAAATCATCACATGTTTACGTACCGGCCCTTTAAGAACACTCTCTATCCGGCATCATGTTTTTATTTAAATGCAATAAAACACCTTATTTCCCGATGCTCTGAACCTGCAGGATTTAATGAACGAGTGAATATAAGTTGTTATTGTTTGTGTAAATACGAAGCAGCTTGGTATCCAAAGCTTTATCTCCTTACAGATTCAGCAGGTCAATAAAATGACACGTTTCCACCGGACCATTCAACGGTTGCCAAAACAAACATTTCTCTTTATTTAAATGTGAATATAATAAATCACAAGTATCTCTGCTTCTTGTATATTTCACCAGAAAACACCTGAATTATCCACAATATCACGTGTTTTAATGCCAATAGATCTTGCATTTTGACACTCTTATAACACACGTACTGGTTTGTATTGATCAGATATAATGTGATTATTATCCTGTGTGAAATAGAAATAAAGCAGCGATATGTCTTCCTTATATTTCTTATATTTCCTGCTGAAAAAACAACTCTAGGATTTTTATTATTATTTATTATAGTTATTTTAGCGTTTCTTACACAAAACATCTATATTGATTCTGACTTTTCTACATCCAACTCACAGGTTTATCATTACTTTGAGAAAAAAGATTATTAATTTAACCCTTTTAGAAGGGAAGATATGGTCATTTGTTCTGGGAATGTCATTTTCGAGCCTGAGACCTGAAAAACAGGCTCTTCAGGTCAATTTACAGTAGAAACTCTTACTTTGTGTCTGAGGGTCCAGGTTCATTACTGAAGTATGGAGGTGCCCCCATAGACCCGTGACTCTTCAGAGACAGACAGCTGGAGACTGAAGATTTGTCCTCTTCCTCGTCTTTTAAATCACTCATCTTCTACAGTCTGAGAGATCACACACACACACACACACACACACACACACACACACACACACACACACACACACACACACACACACACACACACACACACACACACACACACACACACACACACACACACACACACACACACACACACACACACACACACACACACACACACTCACTTTGTATTGTATTATTGTATGAGAGAGGTACCAGAGGCCTGTACTACGAAGCCGGGTTTTCGCTTAGCCGGCTAGATCTCCATGGTAACTTATGCTGAGCGGCTAACCTTCTCGGGAGGAGGTTAGGTTGCAGGCTAAGAGATCAACTCAGTGAAAGCACCGCCTGCTGACCAATCAGAGCTCCGTGTGCGGAGTTTAAAGCGATCAAGTCATATTACAGGATAGAGGAAATACAGAAAAACTGCCGTTGCAGGAAAGACGGCCGGCAAAAATCAACTGACTGTGTGAACGTGAAAATTAATAGAATATCCCCTCCCATCTTCAGAGCAATCTGACTATTATAACATTAGCGTTAAGAAAGCTTACTTAAATATCTGCCACAACATAAGTAACCGGATCAGAGTAACATTAAGTACAGTCCGCGGCACTGTGAGTGCAGACGTAGATGTGTCCCATTATCATTCATATCACATCACATCATAATGTATCATATATTTCCTTATCTGAGTCAGCTGAGCCGTATCTGGCCGTGCAACACTCACAGTGTCACATACTGTATGCAGAAGTATTATTTTAAGCAACACATTAAGTTGACGAAACACTCGAGTCAAATGTAATTAAAGTCAGATCGTGTCTTGGACGGGGCAGTGATTTCATAAACCTGTTAATGTACGCATTCAAACACTTTTTCTTTTACCAGCTGTATTCACCTTGCAGGTGCAGCTATGTGGCTTTGATCCTGGATAAAGTGTTTAAGTCATGGATGTTTAAAGTTTAACTTCTTCATATTTGACTAATATTAAAGTTCACTTTCATTCAGGAAGTATGACGCTGCGCTGTCAGTACGCTTGTCCATGTTTGAGATTGGTCGAATGCTCCAAATACCACCCCTTTCATGTGAACGCGCACCTAACTAGATAGGACACGGCTGGCTTGAGCGATCCACTTGATAACCAGCGTCGTAGTACAGTTTAGCCAGAGCGCGTATGTTTTGGATTGGGCCAACCGGCTAACTCCAACATATCCAGGTTAGGTTCAACCAGCTTCGTAGTACAGGCCTCTGGTTGAATTGAGGTGAATATTTGTAATGTTCAGGTTGTTGTGTTTAATATTCATGAGAATATTTGTCATTGTTCAAATGATAATAAACAAACATATAAAGCATATTTGTCCACTCATATGTTGATAAGAGTATTAAAAACTTGAAAGATATCCCTCTAAGGTACATTTAGAAGAGATAAAAAATGTGCGATTAATTTGCGATTAATCGCGATTAACTATGGACAATCATGCGATTAATCGCGATTAAATATTTTAATCGACTGACAGCCCTAATTTTTATACATTTGAAACATTTTATCAGAATAAATGTACATAATATAATCTGACTTTTTAATTATTTTTTCTCAGCATACTAAAGCATGAATTTGTATATATTATTTCTGTTCATTTGTTGGCTCCTATAAAAAGGGACAGCATACAGGGTTCGTACGGGTGCTGGAAATCCTTGAAAATGCTTGAAATTGTATGTGGTGTTTTCAAGGTTTGAAAAGTGCTTGGATTTTGGACAAAGTGCTTGAAAGTGTTCTTGCTTTACTTTTATAATAAATTGCTGTCTGACTGAATAGTTCGCTTTTTTCGATAAAAAAAAAAAGAAAGAAAGAAGTCGGAGCGAGCTTAATTACTTTTCATAAAAAGACAGCTCCACTCCTTTTATACATATTTTGATATTTTAATCCTTATTTTTTTCTGTTGCAGATTTTCCGTTTTCAGATTCAAAAGAATTATTTTTCAGTTTCAAATTTAGTTTTTTCAGGTTTCTTGTTTTTTCGCTTTCAAACTTTTTGCCCTGATGTTGCTTGGGGGGGGCTTACCAAAGAGTAGTTTAGCATCCTGAGTGACAGCCCTCCCTCTGTCATGTTGCCTTCATGGATGTTAGTTAGCGCGAGAAATATAACTCAACCCTTTCTATACACAATACTCCCGTCATTGGTGGGAAACCAAACTGATACCAACGTCAAAGTTCCGTTAAGCGAGCTGTAGAGCATCGTAGTTCAGAATCAGATCAGAATCAGAAAACCTTTATTAGTCCCACAGAGGGTACATTTACATTGTTACAGCAGAAAAGAGCCACAGACAGCTTAATGTTACATATGTTACATGCAAACAAAAGTATTAAAGCTAAAAAATATAATAAAATAAAAGGTTATACAATTTACAAAATACACATCCTGTAACAGTTCTGAGGATTTAGCAGCCAGGTATTGTTAGAAATGAAAATCAATGTTTAAATAGCATAATTCAGTCTAAAACATATCGTCAGTTTAAAAGCTGTTTTATTGTGGAAAAACCCGGAAGTTCTCAGGAAATCTCAATGCCAAGCTTTTATTCTGAAAATCATTCATATCCGGTTAGCAGTTAGCATGTGGCTAATAATGTGTTTTCTGAATGTAAAGTGAAAATGACTTGGAGTGTTACACACCAAAACGTACGGACTTTAACACTACATCTATAGACGTCGAGATTTATTACTGCTGAATATTAAATGAAGGTACAGTTGATCGTAGTGTTTACACATACGTGAGAAGCTATGACGTCAGAGGGAGTTTCCGTAAATGAGAACTGTGCCGTAGCGGTGTTGCTAGGACTTCTAAACTAAGTATTACAGCTGTTTATAAGGTATTAAATAGAAAGTCATCACAGAGATAAGGAGGAGAAAAGGCTTAAGGAAGTAGGCAGGGAATACAAAATGTCGAAATCATCTGTTCTCGAACCAGCAGATGAGAAGGGAGGTCCCACTATCTGCACAGCGGGGAGAACGAGGAGAGAATAAAAAGGGATGACAGAGGACAACCGCTCTCTTTTCTTCGCTGCAGCCACCTGAAGACATCACCGGCTTTGTCTCTTCCTTACCTATGCTTGTTCTTTAACCACGTTACTTAATTAAAGTACCCATTTGAACCTTTTCAGAGACTCCATTAGTCTCATTATTTTAAGTTTCTTTCCTGGGAGCGAGAAGATCACGATTTATCAACAACTGGAGACCCCGATGTGATAGCCACTGGGAGAGGAACCGCTAGTTTCAACGGAGATTCTGCTAACTACGAGACACACAAGGGCCCAGATACAAATGGTGAGAAGAAGCCAGTTATATCAAATTCTTCAATAGCTTATTTAGAACCATTTTAGATTTGTGTGTTTTGTGGCGAGCAGGACATCCTGAGAACAGCTGTTAATTTAATCTTAAATATCTAAATTTAAATCACACCACGTGACGTTGTTTTAGACCAAGCAAGGGTAAGTCTCTATTCTTTTTCTTTGTTCATTAATTAACTGCATGATTATAATGTGTGTGTTTTCCAAGCCGGATATATATTAATGTGCTTTTGAGCCGGTATTTATATATTATATTGTGTTTGACGAGTGAAATAGATGGACTCTTCTCGTTTGTATATTCTCAAGACGGATGGTATCTTCTTGAAAGAGAAATAGATGGTATCTTTTCTCGTTTTTATTAGCAAGTTAAAGATGGACTGTTCTTGTTAAAGAGAATTGATGGAATCGTCTCGTTTTTAGTCTCAAGAATAGATGGAATCGTCTTGTTACATTGTCCCAAATAAGTGAGATGGTCTCTTGTTTAATTGGTGATAAGAGTCTGTGGAAGTCTGAAGTATACTCTTTAATCATTGCGTGTGCATTACGGAAAGAAAAGCGGCATTCGTGCGTTAGATAGACGATATTCTTCTAATAGTGTTTGACTGGCTTCCCATTTGGTCGCACAATAGCGTGAGAGTTGCTCAGACGACCATAGACTAAATAGTTTTGATGGTCTCTAACTATTTGTATTGTTAACTTGTTTAAATTGTTCAGCATATTGAGAGTGTCGTGCTGTTATACTGCTCTGAAGTTTGCCTGGAATGTGGTTTCTTTGTTGAGATCAACACCTCAGGATTTCAACGCATCAGAGACAGCCATTCTTCTTGCAAAAAATCTTTGTTCTGCAGGTCAGCATTTGAATCAGTTGCCATCTTGTTTTGACCTCATGTTGACAAACAATTACATGGCAGTCGCCATTCTGTGAAATGCAAATTCAGAGGACCAGTTGTTTTTGAAATCCATTCAGTTTCACTCACATGAGGCTAATTCAATATTCATGACCTCCATAGTGTGTAGAACAAATCATTCTTCTTGAGTCAAAGTTGGAATTAGATATTCCATTTTGCTGAATCAGGTTATCTATACCGTTGGAGTTTGGTCTTTGAAGAAAAGGATTATTGTATTTTCTAAAAAAGCTCAAATCTGATTTTTGAAATATTAGTCCTTGCAAAGGAGTTTTACCTGCTTATGCTTTACTGTGCAAATGTGTGATGGGGTTTATGTTTTGTTGATTAATCCTAAAAATTGTGCGTGCAAATGTGTGATGGCTGGTTTATGTTTGTTGATTAATCCTAAAAATTGTGCTTGCAAGTGTGTATTCGCTGGTTTAAGTTTTACTGTTTAATCATAAAGTGAATTTCTTTCCCATATCAAAGGTAGTTATTAAGAAAATAAGCTTCTTGTTAAAAAGAAGTCCGTTTTTAGAAGGGCTGCCAAGGGTGGAAAAAGCTGAAAAATTACAACAGCGCACTCTGCTGGTTGTACAGAATTGTTGCACAAAATAGGGGTAAAAAGAAAAACGTATAAATACAACACCAATTGATTATAATAATATGCTAAAGTTTACTTTCAAGTGTTATAGATGAATACGTACTTCATCACACATAGATAGAATCACAGGTGGTTCCTGATATTAAGATAAGAAACCTTACATAATAGTCTTTCAACCTAGACTGTAGAATATCTAAACACCACATAATTGAAGTAAACATAGTTTATGACATTAGCATAATTTCATGCACTTTAGAATACACTATACACAGTAAAGTTAGATTTTTACAAGATTTCTATTTGCATATTTCAAAGCCAAGCCACTGTACAATTTGTATTTAAAAAAAAAAAAATCTAATATTAAATTTGCATATTTTTTATTTATTAATCTTTAAAAAAAAAGATTAAAAAAAAAATTAAAAAAAAAGAATCCCAGATATTGAAGTTAAGTTCGGATGACATAGGATATTTTTTATCAGGAACGAAGGTACTATTCAGTAGTAATTCATCTTTGATACATTTAATAACTATATCCAACTACTTAAGAAATATGTCACCAAAAGACACCAAGTTAAGAGCATTCGCAATGCCAGGCTCAACTGCAGACATCAAGGAAAGGTAAACATCAGATCAGATGCTACAACAAATCCGAATGATAGTCAGAAGACATGGAACCAAATAGAGAAACTGTTTAAACAGTGGCAAACAAGAGGGTTGATTCCACCAGATGATCAACCTGGACCAACAAAAGCCCATAGAAGAGCAGTACTCGACTATGAACATGAACAATGCCTACAACAGCTAAATGTATGGAGGGAAGCTGAACAAAGGTTTATAAGAGTTACAAGTCTAATACTCCATCTGGAATATGCCAGCCTATTGACAGACAGCATAAATGTGGTCCAAGTAGCAGACCTACCAGTGAGGGAAGACATAGCAAAAAAACTAAAGACGCTCAAGTTATCCAAACTCCAAAGCTGTATCTAAGCCTGGCCGAAGTCCCTCCTCCCTCCCCAAATGTTGGATTTATAGAAGTATTGCAGTTCAATGGAGTCTCCACGGACAAAAGTGTCAAAGAATTGGAGTATGAAGTAAGAGTGCTAACCAGTAAATCCAAACAGCTGATGGAAGAGAAAAGACGATTAGAAGAAATCACAGAAGAAAGACGACGAGAAAGAGAAACACAAAAGACAGAGCGGGAAGCGCTACAGATAAGACTTTTGAAGATACAGGTAGCTGAGAAAGACATTGAGGCTTGTAGGAACAAGACAAGGAGAAGGGAGGAGAAGCTTTCAGAGATAGCCATAGAACCAAGAAGGCAGGCCAGACACCTCCAACAGTTCAAACTCGAGTAGTGCCAGAGATTCAGATGCAGAACCAACAAAGACGTGGAAGAGGATTCCGGTTTGAGGGATGTTCTGTTGCAGCCAAATGGGCCATTGGTCCAGAGATTGTCCGCACCACAGGATGCTACAAGTACCAGAACATTGCACCAAACAACGGCCCTCACACAGTTACCCCAGGGGAGGTTTCCATGACTATAACAGAGGCAGGGGGTCTCAGGGATGGCAAAGAGGAATAGTATTTCCAAACATGAATGTGTTGAATGTTATTTAACAATAGTGAGTAGCATATTGCATTTAAATATAAATCATCCACAGATTAGTATAAGAAGATTAAAACATAGTAGAACATTTAGCAGACTATTTTTGTAATTATGAGAAGGAAAGAGATTACGAGTGATGTTGTTCCCCCACACAGAAAACTATTGTGCCCACACAGCTAGAGAGGTCAAGACAATGGGTTTACGCCCAAAAGATGAAGATGAAAGCCTAGTCCTCGCCCAAGACGGAGGGTCCTTACCAAGTCCTCCTGTTTAAATCGACTGCAGTTCAAGGGGCAGTTCAGGCTACACCTGATGTGGAGCTGCTGAGACCTGAAAACAGAAACTCGATTCTGCTGTGGTGAAGTCTGGCTACAAAGGGAGGTGTTTCAATAAGATCGCTTGTCTCAAACCAGTGAAGAAGTCAACAAGAACCCAGCAGAACTAGAGAGTGACTGTTAGCGGGAGAACAGTGACAGAGTGACAGAAACTGGCACAACATTTACCAGCCAGTACATAGATAGACCCCGTCAGAAGACCGGGGCTGTGTTCAAAGGGGAACTTCATTATTATAAGTTGAGGTATATATGGAGTCAGATTACATTCTCTCATAAACACATTTTTATAATAGGTCTGAAGTTTCTGATTTAAGGCATGAGCTGCCAACTAAATAACATAACACTGAGCTTGGATGAAGAAGTTGTAGGGTTTTTTACAACAGTTTCAAGAATCAGTCTTCATTTATTTATGTTCAAGTGAATTTGCTGATTTATAAAGTAGTGCATAAGGCAATATCTATTTTTAAGTGAGGGACATCAGCCCTTCATGTTCTTCTGCGTGCAACCCTCTGTGAGATAGTTCGTATTTCCCTCTAGTTTAAAGAAATATTATTTTGTCATGATTTGTTTGTTTAACAGTGTCAGCCAATCTCTAATACTAGAGCTATTAAGACGTATTAGCAACACCAGTGTGGTTTTTTCGCAGCAACACTGATACATAGTACCATGACAAAAGCCATTATTGAACTAACAAGAAGTATATTTTTGTGCTAATGGCAGATTTTTAGTCAATGTGCATTTATACCATTGGAAGACGATACATCACACAACATCTTTGTACGCCTTGTGGGTACACAGAGGATTATATGTGTTTGCTACGACGTTAGGGGTTTTTCCATGTCCTATTCATAATAGAGTAATCATTGCGATATTAATTGAGCATTTTATGCTCAAAGGAGGGAAGGTCATGATTAGTCAGATAATGGATTTCGGTAACGTTGTAGTTAATAAATAATAACATGTTGTCAACAATAGGTCGCATAACAACAAAAGGTATACCAAAGCTTGGGCCTCCTCCAAGGAGGGAGTGGTCCAGTTTTAGATATTAGACAAATAGAAGTGGATGAATATGTCAGAGCTCTGAGTAATATTATCCAAGTTTTTGTCTACACAGGCTAGGAAAGACTGCACAGATACCAGACGAGACATCAGAAGAGACTCCTGTTCGGCCAGGTGATTGGGTGAGGGTGAAAGTTCCCAAAACAGAGTGGGCTGATCCCCGGTGGTCGGAACCGTGACAAGTTGTAATGAACTTCACACGCTCTCCGGTTTAAAGGTAAAGAAAAAGGAGCAAATTGACACCACCTCACACATTGTCACCCTTCACTGGCAACTTCCAGAGAAGTATTGGAAGCTAGGACTGATTTGGCAGAGCTGGAACAAAACAATAAATAGAAATAAGATTAAGATAGAACCAGGAAAGACGAATGTCTTTAGATTTGTATAAGATTGCACACTAAAGTGAAAACTTATTTTTTGTTTTACACCAAAAAGAACCAAGTTCTGTTCCGATTTTTGTATACGTTAGTTTTGGACTCATTTACATTCTGTAACTGACAAAACCATGGATAAAATAGAGATTATGTCAAGAACAAAGCCAAAGCAATTGTGGGGTCCCCTAGCCATAAGAGTCAGAATAGCATTGTTGATTGTGCTCATTACACTTGGCACCTTTCTGGTTGGATGGGGAGTACAATATCATGAAAGACATGGATCCATTA
This sequence comes from Trematomus loennbergii, assembly GCA_012861695.1. NCBI lineage: Eukaryota > Metazoa > Chordata > Actinopteri > Perciformes > Nototheniidae > Trematomus > Trematomus loennbergii. The sequence continues at coordinate 172,413 of JAAOOA010000857.1, read as the reverse complement.
GTTCACTCGTAGAAAATGCCCACATCACTAACAAAACACCAGCTGTGTTTCAGAGACTTTCACTTATCCCCAGAGCCAAAAGATCAGTTGAGCAACAAGAGGAGGAGTTAGAAATACTCGTTCCCAAAGATGAGGAGGTTACAATCAAGATGATTCACCCCCCCTATATGCAGGTCTTGTACAAATGATGAGATGGGTTTAAGTGATCGGAATATGTAAGGTGATGGGATTTACAATTTAGGGGAATCTCCAAATACACTGGATCCATGTTTTAGTCTGTACCAGAAACACCCCCCGTTAAGACTATGGACAACCGACTGGTGACCTGAGCACAATTATTGAAAAGTTATTACAGTAGAAACAGGGTACTAACCCACGAGGACAACTGTATGTACAAACTCTATGAACAAAATTCCCCAACAGATTGTGGCGACTGTGCACAGATGTATCCAGTCACAAAAGTTACTATTGCTCTAAGTCAGGGGTATTCAACTAAAATTCAACGAGGTCCAGTTAGAGAAAATGTCCCCATGCAAAGGTCCGGAACATCAAAATGTCTAACTTGCTTTATGAATTAGTGTGATATATATTGAAGTAGCCTGTAGCTTTATCAACGTCTGCATGTCATCAACAACGACTGCCAATCAAATAAAGAAAGTACAATTCAAAAACAACAATATTTATTGTCAATGAACATTGAACTATACAGATATACAGTAAATACTGTGGATATGTGTAATGTTCCTCTCGGGCTGCATTTAAAAATAAAATAGAGAAATAAATAAAATAGCTTTGTTAACCGTTTCACATCATGACTTAACAGTTTCAGACGATTATAGAACAATATCAGTCTTTACACATCATAACAATTGAACAGTTTTAAAGTTTCTCTTTCTTTCCCTCTTATATTGCAGTCCCTCACTCACTTTTCTTTAATTCAGTGCGAGAATTGAGCTTGAGCTTGTCCTGCCAGGAGTTTAAATCTGGGCTGAAATGGTGTCAGGGCCATTCTCATACACACATGCAGGTGCTCATTGGTTAGCCTCGGTTAGCCTGCCTGGAACGATATTTAGTTTTAATTTTGATCCTGGTGGACTGATCATATTGGGCTCTGAGACTGCTTATTTTTTGTGACCTCAGTTCTGACTTGAGAGGGAATGTTTGGTCAAACACTTTGTGTTTTGTCTCATAGTGGCGTTTTGGCACTTTTAATCAGGGTTGGGAGGGTTACTTTGTAAATGTAATCGGTTACTGAATACTGAATACATGGCTCTGAAAGTAATCCGAATACAGTTACAGTTACGTGTCTTAAAAAAGTAACGTATTCAGATTACTTTTAGAATACTTTTGGAATACTTTATTTTTCCATAACAGATGGGTATGTTTTGGTGAACAGGAGACACTTATTTTACTGTTTTAATGGCTTATCAAGAGCACAACTCAAACACAACATCTTGGTGTCATTCTGGACAGCTCCCTCTCATCTGCACCCCACATAAAAAACATCACCCGGACTGCATTATTTGTACTCTCTTAAACCTTTCCTTAGAATATGTTATGAATTGTCAGGTGTCCTTGGGTGCTTTGAAAGGCGCCCCTAAATAGAATGAATTATCATTATTATTTATTATCTGAAACGACGTAATAACTTTTAAAACTGTTTCCAGTCACTTGCCCCATGCATTCAGCAGCAGCAGGCCATTCACTTTGATTTGATCCCGTTATGAAATGTCATCATTTCGACAATAAAGAAATGCTACATAAACGTTATCTTGCACATTTTATCGAACCATCTCCGTTTCTAACTTTCAATATATTTTAAAAGAGATCTCTCTCTCTGATCTGCGTGCGGGGGCGGGGCCTCACAGACACGCTGCATCTCTCTCTCGCTCACAGACACGCTGCAGCGCTGTGCAGTGTGCACACAGTTCTGCTGGTAATGACTATTACATTTTATGAGGAAACTTTTCCACCAATAATTCCCATAAGTATTCCAAAATGTATTCACTTCAGGTTTACGAAAGTAACTGTAATCAGATTACTCGTTTTTCAAATATAACGCGAGCTGAATACAGTTACTTGATTTTTGTATTCTGCTTGAGCGCCACGGTCAATGAACAAATGAGACACACTGGTTCTGTGCTCCCAGTGGGCAGGATGAACATGAATGAGTCCACTCAGGGTTAAAAGCTCTGTTCTCACTGTCCACTTTCCTCTTCTTGGAGAGCGCCATGTGTCATTATTTGTCTCTCCCTGTCTGCCGCTAACACGCCTGTTCACTCTCCTCTCCGCTTCTCTCCCTGTATCGCTAATTATTCTCTTTACTCACTTTCCTCTCCGCTTCTCTCTGCCGCTCTCTCATCTCTCTTCTGTGTTTCTCTCCTGTATCGCTCACTCGTCTCTTTCGCCCCCTGTCGGCAGCGGTTAAAATAGAATCGCCCCGTCAAAATTGAAATCCCCTATTAATGTATTGATTATAGGTCCGGGTCCGTATAGGTCGGCGTCTGGGTCGGTTGCCGACCCCTGCTCTAAGTAATAGTGAGATTTAAAATATTCGACGTCCTTTTATAGTGTGTGAAATATGTGGTGCTTGAAACATGTAAGTATTTCAATTTATAGAAGAAAATGGTTTCCTGAAAGAGTTATTTGGAGTAGATGTGTTACAGTGGGAGAAAAAACAATGTTTAGAGATATAGTACATTTATTAGTACATTAATTGTGTTTAGATGGCATTTAACATTTAAAACAGATAGTATGATTAGAAGATAGAGTGGAGAAGGTTGGATTTACTTTACCTCAGTGTGTTAGAATTTCTATAGGTAATGCGTCCCGAGACCTGGACTCTCTCTCTCTGCCTGTCAGACTGCTACGACCCCTATCAGACAAAAGACCTCACTACAGGAGACTCCTCCTCCTTCTCCATCGAACAGACAGAGAACCAGAGCTGAACCAACAACGACAAGACTGCATCCAGAACCTTCTCCACCTGAGGCATCCAGAACCAGAACAGCATGCTGACATAAAGAGGCATACTCTCATCAGTCCCTAACAGGACATGAAGTTCCAAGCTGAGCCACGAGATTTGGCACAAGAGCAGAGTGTGGGACATGAAAGCAGAATACGCCCTCCATACAACAGCGAAGAGACTGTAAAGAAGGAGATGAAATGCAAAGCAGTTGGGCCACTGAAAAGAGTACCAGCGGAAGGATTTAAGAGCTGATGGACTGAGGAGAAGACAGACCGAGAAGACAGAACCAGAGGAGTTGGCATGGTCTAACAGAATGTGAGGGGGTCGTGGCTTGAGACAACAAGAGGAGGAGAAAAGGAAAACGGGAGTGAGTGAGTTTATACATAAACACACTTATTCACAAACAAACTTGAATTGACTTGATAAATACGTAAAGACAAAAAGATTTATTAGCCATGAATTAATAAATTGGTAAATTAAAATAGTAATAAAGAGGAAACTGTTAAAGTAAAATGAGGAAATAATCCTAAAACACACTGAGGGTACTGTGAGATAAAGGGGTAGACATGATGGAAATATTCACCACACTTTACACTTTAAGCAGTGAGTGTTTTGGGACTTAGGAGTACAGAGTAGAACATATTTTTCAATCTTTCCATCATGGAAACGAATTATTCCCTAAGAGATTTTATTCATGGGTGAATTTGGTAGAGATCTAATGTGTTACAATATTGATCTACAGCTAAAGGGATAGTTTTAGTGACCACTCTATAAGAGCAGACAAATCTGTGTTAGTTGGACATGTTAAAGGGAGAGCCAAATATAGTATCCCAATCTAAAGTATTGTTTTCGCCATTGTAGCATAGTTATTACCATAGGAGAACTGTTAAGGTGGAAATAACATTTGTTTGTCCAAGATGTAGAGTTTTAAAGGACACTGGGCAAAGAGCGATTGCAAATTTAATTTTGGAAAAAGCAATATAATTGGGAGTAATACATGCGGGGCCTTGGATCACTCATTGCAATGATGCATATTTTTGACAACCCATATCGTTTAGGGAGAAGGGGTCACTCAACCCACCCAGCAGTTGTTTTAAATCTTACTTGTAGCTTCACAGGGAGCGCACGGCACCAAATTATGAGTTTAAAAGACAAGCGCCACCACCTCCTGATGGTCATCCATTTAATCAGGGATGACCTGAAATTTAGAGATGTTATTTAAAGTAGAAACATATACATAAGTGAAAATTCCTAAATTGAACTACAAACCATGGATGAAATAACTACTGTTTTTAAAATCCTTGCTAGAGGAGGGAGTAACTGTTACATGCTCGGACACCCAAGGTTCCACACACTGTTAAAGGGGTTAGCATAGTTCTTTAAGTAGACTAGAATTGAAGATAAATTAGTATAATGAGTTATTGATATTCCACCGGTTTTCACACCATTTAAGGAACTTTATCACTGCATTAGAACGGACCACCCAAAGGTACTGAAGTAGGAACCATAAGTGATGAAATTCTCCAATTGTTGTAACTGACCAAAATCTTCTCCCAGAAATGACTGTCTGAAATGCCGTATCCCAGAGTAGATGTTTGATGGTATCATGGAACTAAAACCTTGTACGCAGTCTTGCCACAGGATTAGACTGGGACCTGTGCACTTGTACAGCCAGTGATGTTTTATATGCAGTACCAATGACAGTGGGGCAGTTAATCAACATGGCGAAACACCCCAAAACCAGTAGGGCTAAGAGACCAGTCAAAGGAGGGAGTTTAGGCTCCACAGTGTACAAGGATAGCATAGGGGGCCCAGGGGAGTGCTAGATGTTGGAGTTGCATTCCATGTACCCGCACCCTAACGTACCGATTGATCACCACGGCCTTTTCTAGAGAACATATTACTTTCATACTTTAAAAAGTATGAAAGGGGGGAGGGTACATTTCTCATAAGGGAACAGTTTCAATTGCTAGCAGAACAAGACGACTCAACCCATATACAGATATTGATGAAAATGATGACAGTGTGTAAATGATGTTAAATGATATGGATGATAAATGATGAGATTGTTCAAAGAATGTCCAAATCATGTGATATTTCAAATGATGAAATCATTAGAATGAAGAACCAGCTACAAAGTGGTATTACTTTGCACTATTCAAAAAAGGTTTCTAACTTTTATGTTTTATACTGTTATTAGTGATGCGATTTTTAAATAGTATGTTTTTATACTTTGTAAAACAAGTGCCTTAACACTGAATGTGGTATGGGAACGGTTTCTGTGAAAGGAGGGAGTAAGAAATGTTCTAATACCACAAGTTGCTGCTATTTTAAAAAGTGATATTGAATGTTAAAACTAAAAGTTATGCACAAGGGAAAACTTTTACACCAGAAGACCAACCAATGTATTGTTTGTATTTTTGATGACGGTTATTTGAACCATTCCATTTTGATAGTATGTTTTTGATATGAGTTATGTACTATGCAAAGTTCAGATGAAGAACTCATTGATTTCAGTATTGTGTTCACACCTTAAAAGGTGTGAAAGGAGGGATTGTTAGAAATTAAAATCAATGTTTTATGGCATGATTTAGTCTAAAACATACCGTCAGTTTAAAAGCAGTCAGATGAAGAACTCATTACTTTTAGTATTGTGTTCACACCTTAAAAGGTGTGAAAGGAGGGATTGTTAGAAATTAAAATCAATGTTAAACAGCATAATTCAGTCTAAAATATATCGTCAGTTTAAAGCTGTTTTATTGTGGAAAAACCCGGAAGTTCTCAGGAAATCAATGCCAAGCTTTTATTCTGAAAATCCTTTATCCGGTTAGCATGTGACTAAATATTACGTTTTCTGAATGTAAAGTGAAAATGACTTGGAGTGTTACACACCAAACGTACGGACTTTAACACTACATCGATAGACGTTAAGATATTACTACTGCTGAATATTAAATGAAACAGTTGATCATGGAGTGTTTACACATTACGTGAGTAGCTATGACGTCAGAGGGAGCTACCGTAAATGAGAACTGTGCCGTAAAGTTTTTAGGACTTCTAAACTAACGATTACAGCTGTTTATAAGGTATTAAATAGAAAGTCATGACAGAGATAAGGAGGAGAAATGCTTAAGGAAGTAGGCAGAGAATACCAATGTCGAAATCATCTGTGCTCTCGCGATATCGAACCCACAAGATGAGAAGGGGGTCCCACTATCTTGCACAGCGGGGGACAACGAGACGTGGAAAAAAGACAGACGGAAGAACTCGTCCCTTCCTTCGCTGCAGCCCACCTGAAGACACACCGGCTTTGTCTCTCCATTACCCATGCTTGTTCTTCAACCACGTTACTTAATTAAACTACCCATTTGAACCTTTTCAGAGACTCCATTAGTCTCGTTATTTAAGCTCCTCTCCTGGGCGCGAAACATCGAATACTTCAATAATGGTCAACCGTGTCAAATGCTTTTTTAAGTTTCAGAAATATCCCTATTGCATATTCTTTTCTATTGCCTTAGTAATGTGTTCCATAAATTCTATAACTGCAAATGATGTGGTTCTGTTAGCTCTGAAACCATATTGTTGTTATAGAGTATGTTATGTTTGGTGATGAAGTCATTTAGTCTTGTATAGTCGATCTTTTCCAGTATTTTAGACAACTGTGAGAGCAATTCAATTGGTCTATAGTTTGCAGTGGCGAGCCGTGAGTTTTATACCTAGGCCCTCTGACCCCCACCCCTTCCTTCGAAAAAAAGACGTTATTACGTCACAGCGTATACTTCAGCGGAATATCAAAACAACGGCCAGGGTGCAAAACGCATCAATGACAGCGACCCTCTACCACACAAAACAACACCTGTGAACCCAATTTGTGTTCTTTGACATTGAAAATGATATTGCATTGTGTTTGTTACTTTCATTGCAGTTGTATGTCTTAAGTGTAATTTGGCATGCTTTTATTTTGAAGGCGAGTTCACGCTGTTGACAGGAAGTTGTTGTTGCTATGGAAACAAGAAAAGTTTCACAGCGGGGGAACTCGTCATAAAATCCGCGATAATAAAACCCACCCATTTAGAGGGAAGATATGATTGGTCAATTGTACTGTCATTTGACATTACTCTCTCGTTCAGTTACTATAGCGGGCCCTCTGTGAATCGCAGAGAGGCCCGCTATAGTAACTGACATTCAAACAGAGACTGAACAGGCAGATTCGAAGGATTTATTCTTTGGAAATGTTATTTTATTAAATCAAGTTTTTTTCGGTAAAACTAATGAAAAATATAACAAAAATAATATTAAAAAAATATATATTTAAAAAAATATATATTTTTTAATGTTTTTAAATATTATTTTTTGGAATATCTTAGGCCCTCACAGAGGGCCTAGAGGGCCGTGACGGCTCGCCACTGATAGTTTGAGAGTACATGTTTATCTCCAGATTATGTATTGGTATGACTTGAGCAGTTTTCATTTTATTTGGAAATACACCGGTTTGTATTGACTGATTACAGATGTGAGTTATTGGTTTGGCTATACATTCAATAATGTTTTTAACTGTATACATGTCAATATCATGACAGTCTGTAGACCTTTTACTCTTAAGTTTTTTAACTGTGTCAATAATTTCATTTTCATCAGTCCCTCTTAAGAATATAGTTTCCTTCACATATATATCTTTACTTTCTACACCTTCACTACTACCAGTATTTGGAATTTCCCCAGCTAGACAAGGACCAACATTGACAAAGTACTTATTGAAATCTTCAGCAACTGAGGTCATGTCATAAATTACTGTATCGTTTTTTGACAGAAAACTGTTTGGGTATTGTGCCTTTCCATTTCCTTTTTTAATAATGGTATTTAATACATTCCATGTGTTTTTAATGTTATTTTTGTTATCCTCCAATAATTTGTTGTAATGATCCATTTTGCTACATCGTATTATCTTTGTCAGTTTGTTTTTGTATGTCTTGTATTTTTGTTCAGCCTCTACTGATCTATTCTTTAAGAAGTCTTTATATAATTCATTTTTCGTTTTTACATGCATTTAATATTCCCTTAGTGATCCATGGTTTTTCAGCATATTTTTGTTTCACTATTTTCTTTACACAAGGACAATGTTTTTCATACAGCCCTGATAGAATATGTAGAAATGATTCATAGGCTTCATTTACATCTGGTACATACACTTTGTTCCAGTCTTGTTTGGATAATTCTGTGTCGTTGCAAAGACTGGCAAGTGATCACTTGTGTCATTTATTAATATTCCACTTATTACTTTCCTATCCATAACATTTGTGAATATGTTGTCAATGAGTGTAGCACTGTGTGATGTTATTCTGGTTGTTCGTGTGATTGTAGGATATAAACTGTTGCTATACATAGAATTAATAAATTCTGTAGTTGCATTGTGTTCTTGTGGGTTCAGCAAATCAATGTTAAAATCTCCACATACAAAGAGCATGTTCTTGCTGCTTGTGTAGTTATAAAGTTCAGCTAGCTTTTTCTCAAATGTGTCAATACATGATCCTGGTTTTCTATACACGCAGCTTATCAGAAGGTTTTTAGATTTTTTCATTTCAATTTCTACTGTTATGCATTCCATAATGTTGTCTATAGCAAAAGACATTACTGACAGATCTACTTTTGTAACTTTTGTTAATATAAAGTGCAGTCCCCCCAGCTTTAGAATTAGTCCTATTAGTAAAAAACATTTTGTATCCCTCAATTTCAACCATGTCAGCTTGCTCCTCACTAAGCCAGGTCTCTGATATTGCTAGGCTGTAACTTGTTTCTCCAGTTGCCTTAAACAGTGTTTGATCTTTGATACATTTGAAATCAGGCTTCTGCTATTAAAATGTAATATTGATATTGATCCATCCATTATTCCATTTCTTTTGAGTTGATCTTCTGCGTAGTATTCACATTGGTTATGGATGTTATTGTAGAAATTATTTTCAGGGTCAATATCCTTTTCAATGTCTTGTGATTTATGTTCCGTGTATTTGAAACATTTCAAGTCCAGTTTTTCATATTCAGCAGGTGAGTGGTTTTTGTCCAAGCTTATCATGGGTGTTCTTGGTGTGTTCATTTCAGTGTGTAGCTATTCAGTTACCTTATGTTGATTTTGATGTTTCATTCCTCAAACTGATCCAGCTCGGTGATGTCCCGGATAATGAGCACTTTCGCCATCTCTGCTGTTGATCCATTTAGTCTGATAACATTTTTACAATTTGTCGACCATGTTGCTTGAATCTTGTTTTGTTTCTTTAGTATACGTGCTCTCCTTGCGATGTCCGCGTTCTTCTTGTAAGGTGTTCGTTAATGTAAACATTGGTCCCTTTTAGTTTCCTTCCTTGTCTGAGGAGTGCATATTTATTTTTCCTGTTGATGAACCGGATTATTATTGCTGGTGTGGCTGTTGTGTTCTTGCTCCGCAGGGCATGACAGGCCTCAATATCTCCGCTGTCAACAGATATGCCCTTGCTGTAAATATATATTCAAGTAACAAGCATCATTTACCTTCATTTTATTGAGTTTTCTGACTTATAACTAACTTATGTGGCAACATACCTCAAGATAGCGGCCCAGCCCTTTATATATTTTTCTGTATGCGGCCCTCGGTGAAAAAGGTTTGGACCCCCCTGTTCTAGACCAATGACTGGTTACTTCCTGTAATGCAGCTGAGAGCTGTGGCAGGCAGTCGTAGTGTTTGCAGAGAAGATATGATGGGATGTAAAGCATGAGATCAGGACTCTGAAGCTGACTCAAAGAACTAACACTTATTTTAACGGGATCTTAAACTGTTGGATTGTGTTCATCCCTACAGGATCACAGGAGAGACGATCAGAGCCACGATCCAGAAGACCTGTGAGTACTGAAACCATATCCTCCATTCATCAAGATATGAAACTCTTTAATGGAGCGTGACCTCAGAGGAAAACTACACTCTTCATTATTCTCTCTCTCTCTCCTTCTCCTCTCAGGTGACAGGAAGTGAAGACACACAGAAAGGTGAGAGGTCGTACCGTGTGAAGTTTATTTATTGAGGTTTCAACACTTAGTTAAAATGTAGTTATTGCTCAGTGTGTTTCTGGTGTTCCAGACAAATCTGTAAGCTCAGGTTTTATTTGTTCTCAGTGTATTCATCACGGGGCGAGTTTGAGACGTGAAGAGGAGCGTGGAGGCATTTTGGAAAAGAAAGAAGAAGCTGCAGCTGATGAGAGACTTCCTGTTGGCTCTCCTCAATATGAAATGAACAAAAACAATCAATTGTACTTAAAGCTTTTCTTAAGAAGAAAGATGTTGCACATACACCTGCTGCTACCTACCACCTACCACCACCTCCCACCCATCCCGGCCCCAAAGAGGAGACTCCATCGACCCCAGATACCCCAACTCACTCTTCTTCAGGTTAGCTTGGAGCCCCGCCTTTACCTGCCCCAACATCTCACTTTGAACGATGTAGTCATCCAGATATCATGCCTCATACTGCTCATACCCCTCTATTCCAGCTGTTAGAGAAACGCGGATTTTGGGTCCTTACCTTAATAAAAAAAAAAAAGAGGAGGCGGAGCTAATGCCTGATCAGAATTCTACCGGAGATAAAGTTAAATTCTGCTGTGATAAAACGCCATCCTGTTCTAAACCACATCAAGGATTATTTCTGAAACAGTATGGAGCTCAGATTATTTTTCTCTTGTGGGTTTATCACAAGGTGAGTTACTTTTTGTATTTCCTGCTTTTTAAACACATGTGCTCTCCAGTACAGGTTAGCTCTGAGTGTTAGCGAGGCTTGCTAATGTAAACAAAGATTAGATTACGTCCAAAACACGTCAGGCATTGTTTCTGATAGCAACTCTCTGTGGGTCCGCCGCCGATTTGACGTCATATCAGCAGCAAATCTGTATCTGCTCGTTGTACCCCCGTTTTTAAAAGATTTGGGTACGGAGGAAAAAAGAGAGGGTTTTATTTTCTGACTGCTGCGTGAGTTCCCCGACGCACCGGGACACATTTGATGTATAAAAGACATCAAAAAGTGCATTTTGCATGTAGGTTTAGAAATCATTGGCGGAAAGTAACAGAAAAATTACAAATGATTATGTGATACAGGGAAACAAAATGGTTAAAAAACAAACAGCTTTTATGATTTATTTTCAATATTTTGTCAAATGATCAACTGTGGGTTTAAGTCATCATTTTTGTATATTCATTTAATTTATTCTTCAATAAATTGCCCATCTCTCTCATAGAAACTGATACAAAAGGACGACATTTTGGTTAAATCTTAAATCTTCAGCACTCATGGGCAACTGTTACCAATTATTAATTTTATTTTTCCTGGAGAGGACCAGTTCAAAGAGGGCAAACGTGCATATTTTACCCTGCCTTGTGCACGTAAAGCACAATAATCTTATTTAAAAATGTTTATTGATCTCCTCTCATCATCATATCACAGCTGATAGCGAGCGGCTGATCCCTTGATCCATTTCAACGTCTGCATTTCAACTTTCATTTCCAACTTCATGCCGTTTCTGTTTCTGTGTGAGAGAGACTGTGTGTGTGTGTGTGTGTGTGTGTATGTGTGTGTATGTGTATGGTGTGTATGTGTATGTGTATGTGTGTGTGTGTGTGTGTGTGTGTGTGTGTGTGTGTGTGTGTGTGTGGTGTAATCTGTGTGTTTCTAAGTTACCGCTGTGCTTTTTGATCTGAGAGCTTCTCTTTACTTCTGTAATCCCTCCATCCCTCCATCCAGGGGATTTCACTGCCATTAAGAGATGGCTTTTTGTGTGTGTGTGTGTGTGTGTGTGTGTGTGTGTGTGTGTGTGTGTGTGTGTGTGTGTGTGTGTGTGTGTGTGTGTGTGTGTGTGTGTGTGTGTGTGTGTGTGTGTGTAGGGGGGAGGATGAAGTGTAGTAGCACACACTCTTTTATCTGTAGAAGCCTCAGATAGAGGTGCAGTCTGCAGGATGGAGACATGCAGGAACATCTGGATTTTTAACACAAATGGAGGCAACTTCCCTGAAAGATCTGCAGGTACCTTCTTTTTATTTGTCTTTATATTATTACAATTACATTTCGTGCAGATTATATAAGATGGTGACGAGTTTCAGAGTCAAACGGAGCTCAAGCGGCGTCCTTGGAGTCACTTTGCACGGCTGGATTGGGGCATGTTTTTTATATTTCATCATTAAGTGCTGCTGTCTTGTTGTTGTTTTTTTGTACCGTTTCAGACCCCCGCTAATCCTGGCATGTCCCAGATGAGAGACCGCAGTAATGACTGTCATCACTTTCACTGGTGAGTCACTTTCAATCCTTCACCTCCTCCATGCAGCTGCTCTCAGATCAATGAATGAATGAATGAATCCTCACTAACATGACAAAACGGCACAAAACCACATTTTCCTGTGAGATAATGGAAGTCTTTTCCATCTGTTAAACAGGAGAGATGTTAACAGAACATTTATATGGATGCACTTTGCACCATTGTGTCACATACATTATTCTAGTCTTATTTCTGGTTAGAGGAGCCTGGGACTTAGACTCTTATTGCCAAGCGATTGTGCAAATGAAAAACGAACCTTACTTAAAGGGGACCTATCATGCAAAATGCACTTTTGTACGTCTTTTCTACATGAACATGTGTCCCCGGTGTTCCAGGGAACTCACCAAGTGTCAGAAAACACAACCCTCTCTATTTTCCTCCATACCCAAATCTCTAAAAAAGGGGCTGCAACGGATCTGATAAAAACTGATCCAGATTTGAACACTGTCCTGACGTCAGGACGGTGGCGCTACGGCTATTGGGCCAACTCCACCAATCAGGAGGAGACAGCCACGGCCATTGCCGTTCGAAAGCGCTGGAGACGATGTAGTACATATGCCAGGCCTCCAGATGGTGCTGTTCTCACAGAATCAGCCCTTGCACAAACAGAGCTAAAAAATGTCAAATTGAGCAAAATGAGGCATGGCTAAAATGCATGATCTGTTTGGTATTTTGAAAAAATATATATATATAGCATGATAGGTCCACTTTAAAGGTCCCATGTCATGCTTTTCTGGTTATTACCCGTCCCCTTGTGTGTTATGTAGCTTTTATGCATGTAAACAGTCTGCAGAGTCACAAACCCTCAAAGGCACCCTGTAGCGAGTAAACTCTAACACAGAGAAGACCTGTCTATGCTGCCCCAGAACGCCTCGTTGGGGATTTCTCTTTTTACATTGTTTACTTCCTGGGTATTGTGACGTATTTCGGGTATAGTGACGTAATGTAACGACGCAGAGCCATTACGTTTGGACCAATCCGCGGACTTCCTCACACACACACACACTCGGCGGGACGTTGCGAGGCTCGCTGCTGCGAGGAGCGGGACACTGTGAGCTGGCTCACTGGTGTGGGGTCGGCGAGACAGCGAGACAGCGCGGAACTCAGCCTGAGCACACACACAAACTCCCAGCCAGGCTGCGGGTGTGGGTGTGTTTCGGGATGTTTTTCGCTGTGTCTCGCTGTCTCGCAGACGGCCACTGGGCTCACAGGGAGGGGGGGGGCAGGAGCTTTAAGAAACATCATGCTGGAAGAATATCCAAAGGCCTTAAAGAGGAAATATAAAGCTCACATCATAACTCAGTTAAGAAATACTGCTGCTTCATTTTGTGCAGCATTAGACTTTGTGCAAAAAGATTGAATCCAAGTATTAAAATATATCATTCCAGTGGAAAATACTAAATAAAACCCACCACTTAATAACAGTTGTATTGTATGGATGCACGTTGCTTCACAAAGCCTGAACATCTTACAAATCTTATACTCAAACTGTGAAGTACATACAAAATGCAAAAGGAATGAATGAATAAATACACAAAATAAATGTATTTATTTGATTAAAGGCAGGCCACTACATGATTGTTATGCAGCACTGTTTCTTATTATTTTCAACCTTTTTCACACAGCTAAACATTTCAAATGCAAAACTAAAATCTGTTGAGGTGAAATCTAATCCAAAAATGATGTTTGATTTGATTTCTCTTATTCATCCATAGCTGTTGATGCATGCTGAATTATCAGAAATATTGTCCTATTAAAATCCAGAAATGTTAGTTTTAAACCTCTTAAAGACATTAAATTGACAAAAATGTGAATTTAGGATAACAAAGGGATTATAATTCAAGCATAAAATACAAAAAAACCTCAATATTGGTTCACAGTTTAGTGCATCGCGAACCATACGACAAATTCTCCTAGAATCTCCTAAAGATGTTGGCTTTAAACCCCTTAAAGACATTACGTTGATACATTTGAGTATTTAGGATAACAAAGGGATTGTAATTCCACCTTAAAATACTAAATATAACTCAACATTGGTTCACAGTTTCGTCTAATAGATCATATTTCTTATTTCAATATCCAATCCAGTGATTTTTGCTGTCCGATGCATCCCTAACAATACGACAACTGATCCTAAAAATGTCCTAGAAATGTTGTTTTTAAACCCCTTAAAGACGTTAAATTAAGACATTTGAGTATTGAGGATAACAAAGGAGTTATAATTCAGCGTAAAATTACTTCAAATAACTCAACATTGGTTCACAGTTTACTCTAATGGATCATATCAGATGATGAGAGCTCCGATGCATCGCTAACAATACGACAGAAATGTATTTCTTTCCTCCTTTAAAGTCCTTCTACAGACAGGGATGGCTGTTCTGATTGATCAGACTAAAAGGAAGTCTGCTGGGTTTCGGCCTGCAGGCTGAAATAAATCCATCAGCAGACAGAAGCTATTGTTGTGCAGCTAATCTGCTGTAAGCTGTGCTGCATTATTAATCACTTCATCATTTCAGTAGAGAGAGAATTACACTCTCAACGGGACTCCAACGCCAGAAATACTCAGGAGGAAACGTGTGTTAATAAACTCACTACATACACTTTATCAGTCAATTCTGTGGCAGTTAAAACAGTTAAACCATCTGGACTGTGGAGGTCAAATCTTCCTGCAGAATATGCATTTAGTTTTTCTATTTACCAGCGGAGAAATAGTAGTAACACAAAACTAAGGGACCATTCTGTGTAAAGCAGACATTTAGAAACTCAGGGTCACAGCCTCGCTTCCTCTTTGAACCATAGACTTCATTTGGGAAGTGGATTTAGTAGATTTAATAGTGTGTTTTTGAACCAGTTTAACTTAAAGGGGACCTATCATGCAAAATGCACTTTTGTACGTCTTTGCTACATGAATATGTGTCCCCGGTGTTCCAGGGAACTCACCAAGTGTCAGAAAACACAACCCTCTCTATTTTCCTCCATACCCAAACTCTAAAAAAGGGGCTGCAACGGATCTGATAAAAACTGATCCAGATTTGAACACTGTCCTGACGTCAGGACGGTGGCGCTACGGCTATTGGGCCAACTCCACCAATCAGGAGGAGACAGCCACGGCCATTGCCGTTCGAAAGCGCTGGAGACGCTGTAGTACATATGCCAGGCTCTAGGTGGTGCTGTTCTCACTGAATCTGCCCTTGTGCAAATTGAGCAAAATGAGGCATGGCTAAAATCTGTTTGGTATTTGAAAAAAAAAAGTATAAATATGCCTTATATAGGTATGGTCCTACACTATATTATTCAAATATAGCATGATAGGTCCACTTTAAGTATTTTATTAGGCAATTTACCAATAGTTTTTCGCGGATAACTCAAAATGTGTTTTTGTCTCCTGCAGTGTTTTCTTTATATAATTAAACCGTGTCTTTGTGATCTCTCCTGCAGTGTCGGTGTTGCGGCATGTTAGTTTTATTCTTTCGCAGCATGTTCCACAGTGTTTCTTTTTGATCATTCAAAACGTGTCTTTCTAATCTCTCCTGCAGTGTTTTATTTTTAAATTTAATTTATTTGGCATCGAACAATTACAGTGTTTTTTCAAGACATAGTTATTGTACATCTTAAAGGTGGGTAGGTAATTCACTTCAGAAACACTTTTGTTATATTCCATGGAATGCTCTTAACATCCCGATAGCAATGATATCTGAAGTGCTTTGACAAAAAATCCATTAAAAAATATCATCTGTGGAAGCTGTAGTACTGTAAAAAGCACGACCAATCATCTGAGCCGGCCCGGCTAAAATAACTGGATGGCCTACCTGCCTGTCAGCCTTCCATCTGTGCACAAACTTATCTCGTGCCCTCATTGGTCATGTGCGCGTTCGTGTGTGTTGGAGGAGGGGCTCTGTAAGGAAGGGCAGATTTGTTCCGGTTGTGTATTTTCAAATTCTAGCGATCTCGAGCCGGTTTCTCAAACTTACCTACCCCACCTTTAAGTTTGTCTGTCCGAAATACCTTAAATAAAAACAGTAAAAAGTACGAACAATACGAACATTAGGGAGTGATCAGGACTTCACAGTAAAATCATACGTTTGTAAAAATAAATCTGGCCTATGAGGTTTTATGAAATCAGTGCACTTTCTCCTTCGTGACAGTGTTTTACTTTTATAATTCTAACCCTGTCTTCCTGCTCTCTCCCATGCAGTGGTGTTTCTGGTCCTCCTCCCCCAGCCCCTCCTCGCTCGCTGGGCCTGTGTGCGCTCCTGCCCCCCTCCTGCTCCTGCACCCCCGAGAGGAGCTGCTCTGTTCTCTGTGACCGCTCCCGTCTGGCGGAGATTCCTCCAGAGTTTCCCTGCGAGGCGGCAGCCATCAACCTGGACAAGAACAGCTTGAAGTTCCTCTCAGAGCGGGCCTTCGGGACCCTGCCCGCCCTGAAGAGCCTCTCTGTGGAGCAACAACATCTCCTTCATCACGCCTGGAGCCTTCAAGGTCTGAACGAGGAATATTCCTACATTAACAGCATGTTTTTATGAGTCTGTACTGAAGAAAGAAGCTGGTATTTCACTGTTCAATAGTCTTGAGAGTACCTAGAGGTGTAAGCATTGGTTTTAAATGTGGGGGGCCGGGGTTCAACACATGAAACCTCTTTCGTCTTCGAAAATATTGAAAGAAAGATATATGTATTTTGGCTCCAGACGTCCTGGTGACTGGTATTTTTCTGGATACCACGGTCCACGTTGGCTCCTCCTCCTTCATCTGTCTAGGTGGCTCGAGGGCAATCAGGGGGTCACTAGTTTGACCCCAGCATGTCAAAGGCTCCTTGTAACAGAAATATTACAAATTATTATGTGATATTTAGGGAAAGAAAATGGTAAAACAAAAAAAAAACAGCTTTTATGATTTTTTCCCCAATATTTTGTCAAATTATCAACTGTGGGTTTAAGTCATTTTATGCCTGTTTTTTTTTACCATATTTGTGTATTTATTTAATTTATTTTTCAATAAATTGCCCCATCTCTCTCTCTTCAAAACGGATAAAAAACTACAATATTTTGATTAAATCTGGTTCATGATCCTGCTAACACAACAATAAAAAATACCAATTATTAATTACATATTTCCTGGAGAGGACCAGTTCAAAGAGGGAAAACGTGCATCTTTTTCCCGGCCTTGTGCACGTAAAGCACAATAATCTTATTTAAAAATGTTTATTGATCTGCTCATCATCATATCACAGCTGATAGCGAGCGGCTGATCCATTTCAACATCTGCATTCAACTTTCATTTCAACTTCATGCCGTTTCTGTTTCTGTGTGTGCGTGTGTGTGTGTGTGTGTGTGTGTGTGTGTGTGTGTGTGTGTGTGTGTGTGTGTGTGTGTGTGTGTGTGTGTGTGTGTGTGTGGTGTGTGTGTGTGTGTGTGTGTGTGTGTGTGTGTGAGATTAGACAAAAAAAATGAATGACAACATTATAATGAAAAGGATATCAGTAACTGTTACGGCCTGGCTCATAGGCTGCAACACAGATGGGAGACCAGACAAGTATATAATAGTATATTAGTATAATAAGTCATGTATCCTGGGGGATGTCAATAGCAGCTCCTTAAAGACCTTACAGGAGTTAGCCCAAAGAACAATAATCTCAGCCAAAAATCTATCAGCTGTGATATTTTCTGCAGACCATTTACATGCACTAAAACCCATAGAACACACTTCAGGAGAGGGAACACCTTCAACACCTTAATAGAACCTCTTTATATCTGTTCTTTTGACAGTGTCGTTGTCTGAATAAAGCTTTAGCTGTGGGTCATGTCATCTGAAGAGCCAACCCCCCTCTCTCTCCTCAGGCCCCCTAACCTGGTGGAGCTGAAGCTGGCCAACAACGACTACATCAGTTATCTTCACACGCGCACCTTCACGGGGATAAAGAAGCTGGAGCGCCTGGACCTGTCCAACTGCAACCTGTTCAACATCCCCGACCGCATCTTCATCGAGCAGCCGGCGCTCCTCGAGGTCTTCCTCTTCGAGAACCACTTCCGCAGGATCCCTCGTCCTTCAGAGGGATGGAGAACCTGACGCACATCTACCTGGAGAGGTGTCGCATCGAGGCGGTGGCCTACAACTCCCTGCTGGGCCTCACAAGACTCAGGTGAGAGACAGACAGATATAAATACATATATATATATATACACAAACAATACCTGGAGAGGTGTCGGATCGAGGCTGTGGCCTACAACTATCTGCTGGGACTCACAAGACGCAGGTGAGAGAAGACAGGAAGTCAAAGTTTATTAAGTTACTAAGGGACTTCTGGCAGGCAGAGATGTCAAAAGTAACACATCCTTTACTCAAGTAGAAGTACAGATACTCGTGTTTAAAAATATTCTGGTAAAAGTAGAAAGTACTGACTAAACTTCTTTACTCAAGTAAAAGTAAAGAAGTATGGGCTTTGAAATGTACTTAAGTAAAAAGTACCCATAACTAGCAGCTGTTTTAAAGAGTACCTGACCTCCCTTTATATTAATAGAACAATAATGTCATTGTTAGCTAATGAATGTTTCCATGCTGAACAACGGCAACATGACAACGTTTTCATTGGTCCCTCTTCTTTAGAGAAGACCAGGAAATTGGATACACGGATCGTGTTCAAATCAATAGGCACGCAATGACTCTAAATAATAATGATCACGCCACCAAACACACATTCAAACTAAAGAAACCAGCCTGTTTGGAAAATGAAAAGAAGTAGAAAAAATACAGGTATTTGTGTTCAACATGTAAGAAGTAGAAAGTACAGGTATTTGTGTTCAACATGTAAGAAGTAGAAAGTTCAGGTATTTGTTCAACATGTAAGAAGTAGAAAGTACAGGTATTTGGTTCAACATGTAAGAAGTAGAAAGTACAGGTATTTGTTCAACATGTAAGAAGTAGAAAGTACAGGTATTTGTGTTCAACATGTAAGAAGTAGAAAGTACAGGTATTTGTGTTCAACATGTAAGAAGTAGAAAGTACAGGTATTTGTGTTCAACATGTAAGAAGTAGAAAGTACAGGTATTTGTGTTCAACATGTAGAAGTAGAAAGTACAGGTTTGTGTTCAAAATGTAAGAAGTAGAAAGTACAGGTATTTGTGTTCAAAATGTAAGAAGTAGAAAGTACAGGTATTTGTGTTCAAAATGTAAGAAGTAGAAAGTACAGGTATTTGTGTTCAAAATGTAGAAGTAGAAAGTACAGGTATTTGTGTTCAAAATGTAAGAAGTAGAAAGTACAGGTATTTGTGTTCAAATGTAAGAAGTAGAAAGTACAGGTATTGTGTTCAAAATGTAAGAAGTAGAAAGTACAGGTATTTGTGTTCAAAATGTAAGAAGTAGAAAGTACAGGTATTTGTGTTCAAAATGTAAGAAGTCAAAGTAAAAAGTGGTCAGAAAAATAAGTAGTGGAGTAAAGTACTGATACCAGAAACATGTACTTAAGTACAGTAACAAGTATTTGTACTCCACTACTTCCCACTTCTGTGTCTTCTAAACATCTCCTCTTCTTGCTCTCAGGTTCCTAAACCTCCAGGAGAACCGCATCCACGTGATCCACGACCACTCCTTCCAGGACCTGGTGCGTCTGGAGAACTTCTACCTGAACGACAACTTGCTGGCGCGCCTCCCTCGCTCCGCCTTCAAAGGCCTCGTCTGCCTCAAGATGCTGAACCTGGGCGGGAACAAGCTGACCAACGTGTCCCGCACCTGGTTCGGTGACCAGGTGGAGCTGGAGGTGCTCTACCTGGACAGGAACCAGCTGTTAAACATCGAGGAAGGAGCCTTCGAGAACCTCACCAGCCTCATCACGCTTCACCTGAACAGCAACAACCTCACGACGTTCCCCTTTCCTGTTTTCCAGCCCGTTTACTTCCTCGCTCGCCTCTTTCTTTTCAGGAACCCATGGGTGTGCGACTGTTCCTTAGAGTGGCTAAAAGAATGGATGGAAAGTTATAAACTAGTTCGAGACGTCCCGTGTGCGTCACCTTCCTCCGTGGCTGGATTAGATCTTTCAGAGGTGGTTTTTGCGAGAGTTAACGACACCTGTGTGGACCCCGGAGAGCTGAATTTAACCACGGTTTCGTCGCAAATCGTCGCCACGACTGAGAACCGCTTCAACAACCTCGTCTCCAAACTCCTGCAGCAGGAGCTCAGGGAGGAGATGGGGAACGGGACGGAAAGTCTGAGAAACGGGACTCTGATGTCTGAGGAGGGGAAACTCTCATCGGGGGTCGAAGGGCGAAGAGGGAACGGAAACCAAACATTTCTCTGCTTTATAGTCGTAGTGTGGATCGTGTTTGATTTGATCGGACAATTAGATAGTTATTACTGTCTCTCGTGCACATGAGGAAAATGGTTTCTTTGCTTTGTGAGCGCCAGAAGGAACAAGGAGTAGCTTTTCAAATTGACGATGAGATAAAACATGTTTCATTTCATCCAAGAGCGGACGTGGGGTTGCTGTTGAGAGTTTGCCCGGCTAAACGTCTGGATTCCTGGATATTATTCTCGGGAAATGCAAGCGTGGCAAACTGGATATTTTAGTTTTTCACGCGTGGATCGTGTTTGATTTGATCGGACATTTGGATAGTTATTACTGTCTCTCGTGCACATGAGAACTTTGGAAATGCAGTTTGCTTTCTGACCGACAGAAGGAACGAGGAGTAGCTTTTAAAATGGCAGATGAGATAAAACATGTTTCATTTCATCCAGGAACGGAGCAACAAGCTGTCATTGACGTGGGGTTGCTGGTGAGAGTTTGCCGTGCCAAACATGTGGATTTCTGGATATTTTCTTGTGAAATGCAACTGGATATTTTCTGTTTTCTTTAGATGAAAGACTGATGTTTACATGCTGGAATTTGTGCTCAAAAAGGCTGCTCTTGTTTTTACTTGTTTGCCCTGCAAGACGGTGGATTTGTTCTAAAGAAAGTTGTGATTAAAGACCATTCATCCATGAAAGCACGGAGGAACACTCGTCCTTAAACGTGGCGCTGTGAGTTTGCGCGGCCAAATGTAGGATTTTCGGGATATTTCTAAAGGCATTCACACTCCAATGAACTCCTCTTCTCTAAACTTGTGAGTTTGTGCTGCAAAACGTAGGATGTTTTTTAAATTGCAGATGGGATTTAAGATCATTTATCCAAGAAAGACTGAGAAATACTCTTCCTTAAACGTGGCAGAGTTTGCGCTGCCAAACGCTGGATTTTCGGGATATTTTCTTTTGAAATGAAAGCGCGGTAAACTGAATATCTTCCGCTTTCTTTAGTGGAAAAGACTGATGTTTAAACAGTGGCATTTATGTCAAACAAGCTTCTGTTTTATGTGGTGTGAGTTTGCCGTGCAGAAAATAGGATTGTTTTCTGTTGAAATGCAAGCATGGCAAATTAAAACAATTATGACTATGTTCAGCTGTAAGAAGGGTGGTGGCATTTCGCTCAAATGATCCTTGTCTGCTCTACAAAATGTATGATTTTTGTTGAAATGACAGATAAGATCAAACATCTTTTATCCATGAAAGACGGAGGAATACTCGTTCTTTCACGCTACGTTGCTGGTGTGAGTCTCGCTGCAAAAAGTAGGATTTTCTGGACATTTTGCTGTTGAAATGCGATCCTTTGCAAACTGGAAATGTTCTGCTATCTTCAGAGAAAAGACTGACAGCATGTATCTCCACATGAGCTGTTCAAATACAATAATCTATGATATGTATAGATTAAATATCCCATGCATCCTCTTCATCCTCATTAACAGCTGCAGGATCTCTAGCATCACGGAGGCGGAGGATTACTGTGATCAAAGTGAACATGTGAAGCTACACTTTCTGTTGCGTAACGCTCAGTTTTAATTAATATGACGTGGTATTCTTGGTTTGTTACGAGTGTGTTTTACTTTCATTTACATCTCTGTGTGAGGAGACGCTGTAAACAGATGTCTCTCTGCTGCTCTTCATGCAGATATGAACACTGTGCAGCTTTCCCATAAACTCACTAATCTTCTTACCGCGCTGCAGCGTAATGGAGGCTCTATCTCATTGCTTTGCCTCCCTTTGCATTTCCCCGTATGGACGTGACCTCGTCCCGTAAAGAGCGGTGTGATCTCCATATGTCAGGTTGTGTATTCGGGGGAGGAGTGTGAGCCTCCTGTGGGATAAGAAAAGCTTTCAGGTAAATCACAGGTGACATTGACGTGCAGCACATTCTGGGAACTGCAAAGACTACATATAGTGGTGACATGTAGTACAGTTACTCATGCTGCACATCAGTACAAGTACACGTGGTGGGAAGTACATTTACTCATGTGCTGTACCTTAGTATTTCTATTTTACGCAACTGTTCTATTTTTACTTCTAGTTCACTACATTTCAGAGGAAGATAGGGTTGTGTTTACTGCACTACATCTGTTTAAAACTCACAGTTACCAGCTGCTTTTTGCATATATTTCACATGGACTGTTCTTAATGTGCAACACATTCTGGGTATAGTACAGACTATATTATATATATAGTGGTGAAATGTAACTGAGTACAGTCAACTGAGTACACTCAAGTACATGCTGCAAAGTACAAGTGGTGGGAAGTACATTTACTCATATGCAGTACTTCAGTATTTCTATTTTACGCGACTGTTCTATTTTCTTCTAGTTCAAATCTGTTTAAAACTCACAGTTACGAGCTACTTTTTGCATATAAACACATGGACTGTTCTTAATTCTGGGTACTGCAAATACTTTATATAGTGGTGACATGTAACTGAGTACAGTGTTACTCAAGTGCAAAGCAGTGGTGGGAAGTACATTTACTCATGTGCTGTTCTTTTTTCATACTTGTACTTAAGTAATTTCTATAACTTCTAGTTGACTACATTTCAGAGGCAGATAGGGTTGTGTTTACTGCACTACGTCTGTTTAAAACTCACAGTTTTGCATATAAAAACACATGAACTGTTCTTAATGTGCAACACAATCTGGGTACTGCAAAGACTACATATAGTAGTGACATGTAGTACAGTTACTCAAGTACATACTGTGTACTGCAGTGGTGGGAAGTGCATTTATTCATGTGCTGTACTTCAGTATTTCTATTTGACGCGACTGTTCTATTTTGACTACACTTCAGATGCAGATAGGGTTCTGTGTACTGCACTATATCTGTTTAAAACTCACAGTTACGAGCTGCTTTTTGCATATAAAAACACATGGACTGTTCTTTCTTGTGGGTACTGCACAGACTACTATATGAAATGTACATTTACTCGATTACATACTGCTAAAAACACACTAGCGGCAAGCAAAAAAAGTGAAATATGTGCTTTTTATCACACTTGTACTTCATTTGAGTATTTCTGTTTTATGCTACTTTTCAATTTTTATTTCACACTTCTAGTTTCTAGCTACTTTTGCATATAAAAACACATGGTATGCTGATGATATGATGCATTTTAGATGCAAATATAAAACAAACATATATACATTGAGAAAATAAATCAAAAATGTATTCCACTTTAACAAAATACAGTATTAAAATGCGATATTTTTTACATCTAAAACAGAATAGTATAAAACATTTTGATATTAAAATACTGTGAAAGTGTGACATTCTGCATTATACTTGTATTGGTAAAGTATCTGCCTGTTGCTTTAGCATACTTGTACTTTACTTGAGTATTTGTACTTTATGCTACATATACTTTAACTCCACTACATAGGTGCGTTTTATATAGAAAAACACATGATACGCTGCATCACTACTAAACATCCCAGTGTTTTAATAAAGTACCTAACATTTGCTCCACATTAACAAACCACAACATTGAATGCTCTAACATGTATTTATACCTCTAAAACAGAATAATATAATATTCTATAATACCTTAATACTGTGAAAAGAGCCATTCTGCATACTTTTGATACTTGAGGTACATTACGCTGATTTAATCTGTACTTCTCTTTGAATCCAGGATTTTTAAGAGTATTTTTAGACCAAAGTACTTCTACTTTTACTGAAGTAAATGATCTGAGTACTTCTCCATCCTCTGACAGTATTTATATATAAACTGATGTGTGTGTTGCAGGAAATATTAAAGAACATGTTCTGAGACGTATTTTATTACCCTGTTGGATGTTTTGTGATCCGGTTCAGAGGTGTTGTAACAAAACGCTGCGTCACATGATATATTTTTATAAATTGAAATAAAATATTGCTGTTGAACTTTTGACTGCTCGGTGATTGCGGTGAACGCCAGATAATCTGCGGCCTGTGGCCTCTTAATGTGGGATTAAAAACAGCTGCAGAGGCTGAAACATACCAGGTTTATGGTGTGTATTTTCTTCAGTGTGTGTACTGACGTTATCCAATCAGAGTCACGGTGAAGTAAGTAAAAATTACGAAGAAAATACACATTATAGTACGTTAAAATATCATGAAAAGCATCAGAAAATAGTCGGTCAAAAAATATGTATAGTATGTCCAAAAATATGTAGTATAGTATGTCAAAACGAATATATAGTCTGCCAAAAAATATTCAGTATAATACGTAAAGAAATATATAGTATAGTAGGTCAAAAGATATATAGTATAGTAGGTCAAAAGATACATATAGTATAGTAGGTCAAAAAATACATATAGTAGCTCAAAGAATACTTAGTATAGTAGGTCAAGAATACTTAGTATAGTACGTCAAAAAATACATGTAGTAGCTCAAAGAATACTTAGTATAGTATGTCCAAAAATATATACTATAGTAGGTCAAAAAATACATATAGTAGGTAGAATAATACATATAGTATGTCAAAAAATATCATTAAGTGATAAGTCATGTGTGTCGAAAAGTCAAAGCATAGCATGTTGATATATAGGAAAAAAGTCAAGATCTGAGTACTTCTACTTTTACTCAAGTCCAATATCTGAGTACTTCTACTTTTACTCAAGTACCAGATCTGAGTACTTCTACTTTTACTCAAGTCCAAGATCTGAGTACTTCTACTTTACTCAAGTACCAGATCTGAGTACTTCTACTTTTACTCAAGTCCAAGATCTGAGTACTTCTACTTTTACTCAAGTCCAAGATCTGAGTACTTCTACTTTACTCAAGTACGAGATCTGATTACTTCTACTTTTACTCAAGTAAGATCTGAGTACTTCTACTTTTACTCAAGTACAAGATCTGAGTATTCTACTTTTAGTCAAGTACAAGACCTGAGTACTTCTACTTTTACTCAAGTACAAGACCTGAGTACTTCTACTTTTACTCAAGTACAAGACCTGAGTACTTCTACTTTTACTCAAGTACAAGACCCAAGTACTTCTACTTTTACTCAAGTACAAGATCTGAGTACTTCTACTTTTACTCAAGTCCAAGACCTGAGTACTTCTACTTTTACTCAAGTACAAGATCTGTGTACTTCTACTTTTACTCAAGTACAAGATCTGAGTACTTCTACTTTTACTCAAGTACAAGACCCAGTACTTCTACTTTTACTCAAGTACAAGATCTGAGTACTTCTACTTTTACTCAAGTACAAGATCTGAGTACTTCTACTTTTACTCAAGTACGAGATCTGATACTTCTACTTTTACTCAAGCAAGATCTGTGAGTACTTCTACTTTTACTCAAGTACAGATCTGAGTACTTCTACTTTTACTCAAGTACAAGATCTGAGTACTTCTACTTTTACTCAAGTACAAGATCTGAGTACTTCTACTTTTACTCAAGTACAAGATCTGAGTACTTCTACTTTTACTCAAGTACAAGATCTGAGTACTTCTACTTTTACTCAAGTACAAGATCTGAGTACTTCTACTTTCTCAAGTCCAAGATCTGAGTACTTCTACTTTTACTCAGTCAAGATCTGAGTACTTCTACTTTTACTCAAGTACAAGACTGAGTACTTCTACTTTACTCAAGTACAAGATCTGAGTACTTCTACTTTTACTCAAGTACAAGATATGAGTACTTCTACTTTTACTCAAGTACAAGATATGAGTACTTCTACTTTTACTCAAGTCCAAGATCTGAGTACTTCTACTTTTACTCAAGTACAAGATCTGAGTACTTCTACTTTACTCAAGTACAAGATCTGAGTACTTCTACTTTTACTCAAGTACAAGACCTGAGTACTTCTACTTTTACTCAAGTACAAGATCTGAGTACTTCTACTTTTACTCAAGTACAAGATCTGAGTACTTCTACTTTTACTCAAGTCCAAGATCTGAGTACTTCTACTTTTACTCAAGTCCAAGATCTGAGTACTTCTACTTTTACTCAAGTACCAGATCTGAGTACTTCTACTTTTACTCAAGTCCAAGATCTGAGTACTTCTACTTTTACTCAAGTACAAGATCTGAGTACTTCTACTTTTACTCAAGTACAATATCTGAGTACTTCTACTTTTACTCAAGTCCAAGATCTGAGTACTTCTACTTTCACTCAAGTACAAGACCTGAGTACTTCTACTTTTACTCAAGTCCAAGATCTGAGTACTTCTACTTTTACTCAAGTACAAGATCTGAGTACTTCTACTTTTACTCAAGTACAAGATCTGAGTACTTCTACTTTTACTCAAGACCTGAGTACTTCTCCCACCTCTGTTTATAGTTTATGTAAAAGTAATTGTATATCTTTAGTGCAGTGCTTTATTGCGTTAATGACCGTTTGACCTAAATAATCACTTTTTTTAAGTAGAACATTTGGTAAGATCATATTAAAAAATATCTGAATGAAACAAAAACATTTAAAAAAGATATCTTGAATAGTAAAGACCAAAAGATGAATAGAGAACATAATGAATAAATAATACACAATGCAAACGTAACATCAGCTACAGCCCTAACTCTCACGTCATAAATATAACGTTTCTGATGCATGCGAGTCAATTAAAGACTCATAGAGGGATGTGTAAAACCCAAATATATATCAATAGAGAGTATGCAGAATATCCAAAGTATTGTGTACTTATAACGTCTCACTGCACATTTTACATGCATATCTAATTTAATATGCCATTCTTACACACTAAATGTAAAGAATACACCACTTTTATATTGTGCAGCCTTCATAATGTTTTATTTGTTGGACATATCTTCTCTTCACGGTCAACTGTATATTTCTCACTCCTGTTACATCTTCAATTTAATAGTTTATTTTCTACTCTTTGTATTTCTAATGATGTGTAAGACTTGCTGCTGCACAGAGAACATCTCCTCCACTTGTTGGTGTCGTGCTGATGTGAAAGAAGAGCCACTTTTCCAACACATGAAAGCAAATATATTTAGAAAACTGTTGATACTGAAGAGCTTCATTTACACAGGAGCAGTTTGTATCTTCATCATCATCAGACGCTCCTCTTGCTCTTCAGAATACAAATCACATGAATCTCTCAGACATCACATTCCTCTTTATGTAAACGACAAATCAAAAAGACTTTTATTTCATTTCATTTTTTACAAACACATCTCACTACATGGTCGATCATTTGATTTCATTTTTTTTTTAGAAATCTGTGGTTTAGAAATGTCACCTGAAATGCAAGGGATGTGCATCGGTGTCAAGTCGACGTCCATTTTGGGTTTTCTTTTTTCTTTATGCTTCCCTTGGCTGAGTTTCCAAACAACTGGAATGTTTTTTGTTGATGTTTTTTTCATATATATATATTTATAGTCTTCTTTTTCTTTCTGGGAGGTTTTACAGAGGGACACTGGGAACACTGGCTGACTGACAGCATGGAAGCTAGCACATGTCCACATGCATGAAAACCTCATTCAAGTCTCTAAAAACACTTATGGATTTATTTAGAAGAGACAGTACCTGGAGGGGGGGGGGGGGGGGGGGGGGGGGGTGAGTGTACCGAGGGTCAGCTAACAACAACCCAAAGGAAACCAGAAAGGATCATGAGAAGACACTGCAGTGTGTGTGTGTGTTGTGTGTGTGTGTGGTGTGTGTGTGTGTGTGTGTGTGTGTGCTTTCTGAATACTGCCTTTAAGAACTACAACTCCCAGCAGGGCTACAATGTGATGTCGTCAGTACTGTCTCTTTAAAACAAACGTCTACAGAGATGCTGCCTCCTAGCTAGCACAGACATGACAATATTCACTTTGTTTTTATACAACACTATGACTCGTCGTGTGTGTGTGTGTCGGGCGAGAGAGAGAGAGAGAGAGAGAGAGAGAGAGAGTCCAGAAAGAGAGAGTTTGATTCACAGTTTGCTGATGGTTTGTTCTGGATCGAGTGCAGTGTGGAGAGAGAGGATTCTTCCCTTAAGAGTTTTTTGACTTGATGGGAATGATGGGAGTTTTTTTCCAAGGAGGTGGAGGAGGGTT
Source organism: Trematomus loennbergii (assembly GCA_012861695.1). Lineage (NCBI taxonomy): Eukaryota > Metazoa > Chordata > Actinopteri > Perciformes > Nototheniidae > Trematomus > Trematomus loennbergii. The sequence goes on along the minus strand of JAAOOA010000857.1, from coordinate 143,796 downwards.
CGTTCTCCAGATAGAGAGAGAGAGAGAGAGAGAGAGAGAGAGAGTCCAGAAGAAGAGAGAGTTTGATTCACAGTTTGCTGAGTGGGCGGTGGTTGGTTCTCGCAGTTTGCTGAGGAGAGAGAGGCTTCCCCTTTAGATTCATTGTTTTTTGAAGTGGGAGTTTGCTCTGGACCGAGTGCAGTGTGGAGAGAGAGAGAGAGAGAGAGAGAGAAGAGAGAGAGAGAGGAGAGAGAGAGAGAGAGAGAGAGAGAGAGAGAGAGAGAGAGAGAGAGAGAGAGAGAAGAGAGAGAGAGAGAGAGAGAGAGAGAGAGGAGAGAGAGAGAGGAGAGAGAGAGAGAGAGAGAGAGAGAGAGAGAGGGAGAGAGAGAGAGAGAGAGAGAGAGAGAGGGAGAGGCTTCCTTTAAGAGTGTTTGTGATGACTTGATGGGAATGCTGGGAGTGATGGGAAGTGTGTGTGGAGGTGTGTGTGTCAGTAGACCCAGGAGCCGGGGTGTGTGTGGAGGGTGTGTGTCAGGAGACTGTGTGTGTGGAGGTCAGTAGACCCAGGAGACGGGGGTGTGTGTTGGTGTGTGTGTGTGTGTGTGTGTTGGTGTGTGTGTTGGTGTGTGTGTGTATGTGTGTGTGTGTGTGTGTCAGTAGACCCAGGACACGGGCACCCACTGGCAGCTGTTGCTCTCGATCTCAATGAACTCCTCCAGGTGACGGATGGTGTCGTCAATCTCGTTGTTGATGATGGTTTGATCGAAGTAGTGAGCGTACGTTTCTGAAGGATCTCCGACTCTTTCTGCAGCCGCTGGAGAGACTCGTCCTGCGGGGGGGGGGGGGGGGGGGGAACAGAGGGGTAATTATATTTATTAATTAATTTAAATATTCTGCTTCATAACAAATGTGTTGGAAGATACTTTCAGTGCATTTTTTCAAACATGTTGATGTGACTTTGGGCAAGATACTGAACCTGAGGTGCTCCCGATGGCCAACAGTGTGTGAGTGTGTGTGTGTGTGTGAGAAACTTTTATTTTGAATCCCCTAATCCCCAATTTCACTTCTAAGAGAATTTATAACGTGTTATTTTTGCTTATTTTGTCTTATTTAATTACATTGTGGTGTTACAATTCATGAGACATGTATTGCCCAATCAATTCACTATGTTTACGTCATGTGACATCAAGTCATCAAATGAGATCTCAGTGTGTACGGATTGTATTTTGAAAGAGGAGGAAGTGAAAGGGGGAAAACAGACGGCGACTAAACACTACAACCATACAGAGAAGCATATGGTAAGGAACACACACACACACACACGCACACGCTCGCACGCACACACGCACGCACTTTACTTACTGGCAGCGATCGACACCACCGCGGTATCTGAGACACAAAGGCATGCAGCATGCAGAAATAAAATAAATGAATGCAGAGAGGAGTGAGAAACACGAGAGGAGAGGCGGCTCAGAAAACTGCCAGGATGTTAATTGGGTTAAAAAGGTTGAACGGTAAATTAAGATTAGAGGTGAAATCAGCAGGAAATGTATTAAGAAGCATAATCTATAAATAGTTTCAACCTTTTTTCAATCTGCTGCTACCCTTGGTTGTAAACTCTAGTTAACTGAATAATTTAGAATATTTTTGTGTAGTGGGTCGAACAAAATCACACGTATTCCACTATTTTCTGCCATTTTATAGACAAAATAACGTATAAATAAACTTAAAATTGAATGATTTGTCCCAATAAGAATTTGTTAGTCTATATAGCCTTTAAAATGGATCATAATTATGTCGTTGTATTAAAAAAAGGCTCGTTCATTTGGCTTTTGCAGGTTTTTTTAATTACTTATTTAGAGTAAGTAGTGCTTTGGTTGGGGACTACTTTCAGCGGCGGATTGATCCAATTCTGGTGCTCTAATGCGTATTTGTGAGCCTGAATAGACTGCAGTGTGTGTTCATCGCCTATCGGTGTGTTTTGAATACTTTTTTGGATGGAGAACAAGATAAAAATAACACTTTTTAGTTTCTGTTTTGCTGTTTTTACAGGACTTTGTGAATTATAGTCGATATAGATTATAACCCGGCCTTATCCCTTTACATGCAAGTGTGTTTTCTGTGTGTTACCTCATTGATGCCTGGCGTGATGGTTGGCGCGGCGATGAAGACGACGAACGGTGCAAACTCTGCTGTTCGGAGGACCTTCAGGGCCTGATGGAGAACAGGTGTTAGACGATATAACGTTTTTATATACACATGCACATATATCATATTGCATTTACTTGTAGACTATTCTTGCACTCTTTCTATTTTATTAGTATTTACTTGCACATCTCAAAACATTCTCTTGCACTATTTTATCTGTTTTATGTCCTATATATATTCATGTTGCTCTGCTGGAGGAGGACTTCAGTTTTTCATCTTCACCGTAGCTGCTGAGCACATGGTGATACAGACTTGAAACTTGAAAATGCACACACACACTTGTCGAGTCAAATGATCATATAATCATTTAAAACATATAGTCTTATACTCTGATTGCCTTTTGCTCTGTTCAATTGTATTTGTAGTCTTGTTTAGTTTAACAGAGACACATATTAAGGATTTACATTTCAGGAGGCAAAGGAAGTAAAAGGTGGATTTTAAATGGTTAAGGACGAGGGGGTTTGATGGTTTGATGATGGGATGGAGGACCAGTTGTTTCCTCTCATGAATATATAGAGAGACTGTGAGCAGAACTTCTTTATCCTCTGAGGATGAAGTGGCTCTGTTCCTGCATTTGAGATCCATTTCACTTGTGCTTGTAATATAACAAAAGACACACTTTGTCCATGAATCTTATCAGTTTCTCTTAAGAATTTACTCCACAACACTCACGGTAAACCTCCACAAACACTCACGGTGAACCTCCACAAACACACTCACTGTAACCTCCACAAACACACTCACGGTAAACCTCCACAAACACTCACGGTGAACCTCCACAAACACACTCACTGTAAACCTCCACAAACACACTCACTGTAAACCTCCACAAACACACTCACTGTAAACCTCCACAAACACACTCACGGTGAACCTCCACAAACACACTCACTGTAAACCTCCACAAACACACTCACGGTGAACCTCCACAAACACACTCACTGTAAACCTCCACAAACACACTCACGGTAAACCTCCACACACACACTCACGGTGAAACCTCCACAAACACACTCACGGTGAACCTCCACAAACACACTCACGGTGAACCTCCACAAACACACTCACTGTAAACCTCCACAAACACACTCACTGTAAACCTCCACAAACACACTCACGGTGAACCTCCACAAACACACTCACTGTAAACCTCCACAAACACACTCACTGTAAACCTCCACAAACACACTCACTGTAAACCTCCACAAACACACTCACGGTGAACCTCCACAAACACACTCACGGTGAACCTCCACAAACACACTCACTGTAAACCTCCACAAACACACTCACGGTAAACCTTCACACACACACTCACGGTGAACCTCCACAAACACACTCACGGTAAACCTCCACAAACACACTCACTGTAAACCTCCACACACACACACACTCACTGTAAACCTCCACACACACACACACACACACTCACTGTAAACCTCCACACACACACTCACTGTAAACCTCCACACACACACTCACGGTGAACCTCCACAAACACACTCACTGTAAACCTCCACACACACACTCACTGTAAACCTCCACAAACACACTCACTGTGAACCTCCACACACACACTCACTGTAAACCTCCACAAACACACTCACGG
>JAAOOA010000857.1:130000-135000 GCA_012861695.1 Trematomus loennbergii | reverse complement strand
GTGTGCATTTGTGTGATAGTGTGTGTGGGAATGTGAGGATGTGTGTCTCTGTTAGTGTGTGTGTCTCTGTGTGTGTGTGTGTGTGTGTGTGTGTGTGTGTGTGTGTGTGTGTGTCTCTGTCTCTGTGTGTGTGCCTCTGTTATTGTGTGTGTCCTCTCATCACTCCTGCAGCTCAGGCGAAGGAATGAGTCCCGCTGTAGCATTATTGGTGTTCTCTCTCTGTCTGTGTGTGTGTGTGTGTGTGTGTGGTGTGTGTGGTGTGTGTGTGTGTGTGTGTGTGTGTGTGTGTGTGTGTGTGTGTGTGTGTGTGGTGTGTGTGTGTGTGTGTGTGTGTGTGTCTCTCTGTTAGTGTGTGTTCTCTCTCACCACTCCTGCAGCTCAGGCAAAGGTATGAGTCCTGCTGTAGCGTTTTGGTGTGTGTGTGTGTGTGTGTGTGGTGTGTGTGTGTGGTGTGTGTGTGTGTGTGTGTGTTCTCTCTCACCACTCCTGCAGCTCAGGTGAAGGAATGAATCCTGCTGTAGCGTTCTTGGTGTGTGTGTGTGTCTCTGTTAGTGTGTGTGTGTGTGTGTGTGTCTCTGTTAGTGTGTGTGTGTGGTGTGTCTCTGTTAGTGTGTGTGTGTGTGTGTGTGTGTGTGTGTGTGTGTGTGTGTGTGTGTGTGTGTGTGTGTGTGTGTGTGTGGTGTCTCTGTTAGTGTGTGTGTTCTCTCTCACCACCTGCAGCTCAGGTGAAGGAATGAGTCCTGCTGTAGCGTTCTTGGTGTTCTCCAGCTTGCCCTGCCACCAGTTGTGGTCGTCTTTAGAGATGATCTGGATGATGTCGCCCACCAGGAAGCGAACTCCCGCCTCTTACACGGGATCAGCTCGTCTTTGGACGGCTCGTACTCAAACTGAGCGCGCACGTAGATCTGGGGAGAAAAGTGCACGTGGAGGGTTGGGTTTCTGGGATTCTACGATATGGGCAAACAATCACAAATTACAATCACAATCACAAAAAGTAAGTGAGAAGGTGAAAGAACGAAACATTTAACAGACAGAAAGATAGGTAAGATGATGAATAAGGAATACAAATAAACAATTCTAAAATGTAAACGTCTCAAAATAAAACAGCATTTAAAAAGTAGAAAAATACAGCACACACATCTATCAGTCCTTGGACCCTTAGAGAGTAAAACTCCCCCCAAAATGGACAGATAATTGATACCGGGTGTATAGCTTACATTACATAATAAATGACCATATATGATAGACAGAAAGATAGGTATGATGATGAATAGGGCTGTTCGGAGGGGGGGTTAATACTCTGAGAAACCTGGATTTTAAACATTTAGCTTAAATAAACGTGATTCTTTTCTAAGAGAAATGTCATAAATGAACTGGTAAAAATCTCAAATTAATTGGAAAAAAACTCATAAATTACTTGGAAAAAAACTCATAATGATTGGAAAAAAACTCATAAATTACTTGGAAAAAAACTCATAAATTACTTGGAAAAAAAACTCATAAATTACGTGGAAAAAAAACTCATAAATTATTTGGAAAAAAACTCATAAATTACGTGGAAAAAAACTCATAAATTACGTGGAAAAAAACTCATAAAATTACTTGGAAAAAAACTCATAAATTACGTGGAAAAAAACTCATAAATTACGGGGAAAAAAACTCATAAATTACGTGGAAAAAAACTCATAAATACGTGGAAAAAAACTCATAAATTACTTGGAAAAAAAACTCATAAATTACTTGGAAAAAAACTCATAAATGACGTGGAAAAAACCTCATAAATGACGTGGAAAAAAACTCAGAAATTATTGGAAAAAAACTCATAAATTACGTGGAAAAAAACTCATAAATTACTTGGAAAAAAACTCATAAAATACTTGAATATTCTCTGACATTATGAAGTTGTACGTTAATGAAAGAAAAGTAAAAATGTAGGATAATAACTGATATTCTCTGAGGTTAATAAGAGAATACTAGATCAATATGGACAGATGTTCAATAGATATCGGGTGTATTGATTACATAACATAATAAAAAGACCATATAATAATCCATATGACCAAAAATAAGTGCGTGTCGACTCAATGAAGGTATAGAGAAGGTGAAAGAAAGAGACATTTGACAGACAGAAAGAAGGGTAAGATGATGAATAAGGGCTATTGTAGATTAAATAAAAGATAAGATGCTCTTCATTGATCCTAATTTGGGAAATGTTTGCATTGCAGCTGCATCAAAAACACATAAGTAGACATTTAAATAGTAGAAATAAAACAATTCTAACATTTAAACATCTTAAAATAGAAATAAAATAGCATTAAAAAAAGTTGAAAATATACAAGTTGAGATACCAAAAAGAAAAGTGCACGAGTAGGGTTGGGTTTCTGGGATTCTACGATACGGGCAAACAATCAGAAATGTCATTTATAAGGCCCAACATGACAAATACAAAAATACAATCTGTACATGAAATTCTTACGTTTTTCATGTTAATTAACCAATAGATTCTCATTGAATATCCACGTTTTTTTCCTTGTACATTTTGAGTTTTTACCACAGTCCAAACATCATCATAAGCATTTGATTTTAGCGTGTTTTTGTTTCATGCATGTGCGTTTCTAGAGAATTCCTGAGTTTTATTTGTTTGTTTTAATCTAAAAACAAAATAAATATATCTCTTTCCCCCCTTAAATGGCTTTAAATGGCTTTAATGTGGCTACAGTGGTTAGATAGTGTACTTTTGCACATCAGGTAGAAGTGTAGTGATCATACACTGAATATATAAGGTAGTAACGAGCAGCTCTCTCTCTGGGGCTGTTTCTCAATCTCGAGGAAACTGGCTTCCAAGCCAATATTTCAAGGATGCTACGTCATCAAGTGGCGCAGCAGGACCGTTCCAATGTCCAGCTTACTTGGAATTCCACCGAGGCCGCGTTCTTGGTTTGGGGGAAATTTCGAGGCTGCACATGGTAGACTTCGCGTCCTTAAAATCCCCACAATGCTTTTGCGCACGGACCAATTTCCCCAAATCTGTGGCGGAAAGATGTAACGCGGGGCCTCTCATATGACGCACACCTGCACACTTGCTAGCCTGTTCCACTCTTCGTTTTCCGAATGCCAGAAGTATTCTTGCCTAGCTTCTGAAGGTAGTGACTCGGAAGACATGTGCCTACCAACCAAGCGTACTCGCGATTGAGAAACACCCTGGGTTTCTGTTTCCAGGAGAGGTTTTCTCCAGAGATTAATGAGCCTCTCGAAACTCGGGTGATTACGGCACAGGCATTGTTTACGAGTCCAAAACTACTTTAATATCCTCCTGTTTATTCCTAATCTGTGAGTAAACTGGTGGAAGTGTTGGTCATTTTCTTACAGGGGGATGGGAGGGGCTGTCTCTTACCTTCACAGACATTTCTCCTTGATTGGAGGTCTGGATACAATCTAGGATTGAAAGCATCACATATATCATGCAGTAAACAGCAGTATCGGGGCTGAGGGGTGTGATGGTGGGAGACAGGAGAACGAGGGAGGAAGTACTTTTTTACACTTTGTTAATACTTGGTTGTGGTCGATTAGTGAAATGACCGGGAAGTGGCAGCAATTAAGAGCCGTTTAAATACAGTGCAGGTGCATTGATGACGTATTTTTTTCTAGTGACCCTGAAGGCAGCATCTTCCTCTTTCCATCTTTCTTCTACTTTTATAATACTTATTACTTATACTACTAATTTGGTTAGGCTATAAGGCACGGTCACATGACTTCACGTCACCACCGCTAAGCTAAAGGTGGCTAATGTTGGGCTATAAAGAACTACAGCATGGTCACATGACTTCACGTCACCACCGCTAAGCTAAAGGTGGCTAATGTTGGGCTATAAAGGAACTACAGCACGGTCACATGACTTCACGTCACCACCGCTAAGCTAAAGGTGGCTAATGTTGGGCTATAAAGGAACTACAGCACGGTCACATGACTTCACGTCACCACCGCTAAGCTAAAGGAGTCTAATGATGGGCTATAAAGGAACTACAGCACGGTCACATGACTTCACGTCACCACGCTAAGCTAAAGGTGGCTAATGTTGGGCTATAAAGGAACTACAGCACGGTCACATGACTTCACGTCACCACCGCTAAGCTAAAGGTGGCTAATGTTGGGCTATAAAGGAACTACAGCAAGGTCACATGGCTTCACGTCACCACCGCTAAGCTAAAGGTGGCTAATGTTGGGCTATAAAGGAACTACAGCACGGTCACATGACTTCACGTCACCACCGCTAAGCTAAAGGTGGCTAATGTTGGGCTATAAAGGAACTACAGCACGGTCACATGACTTCACGTCACCACCGCTAAGCTAAAGGTGGCTAATGTTGGGCTATAAAGTTACTACAGCACGGTCACATGACTTCACGTCACCACGGCTAAGCTAAAGGTGGCTAATGTTGGGCTATAAAGGAACTACAGCACGGTCACATGACTTCACATCACCACCGCTAAGCTAAAGGTGGCTAATGTTGGGCTATAAAGGAACTACAGCACGGTCACATGACTTCACGTCACCACCGCTAAGCTAAAGGAAGCTAATGTTGGGCTATAAGGAACTACAGCACGTCACATGGCTTCACGTCACCACCGCTAAGCTAAAGGTGGCTAATGTTGGGCTATAAAGGAACTACAGCACGGTCACATGACTTCACGTCACCACCGCTAAGCTAAAGGTGGCTAAAGTTGGGCGTGATGACGTTTAGTTGTCTCATTTAGACACTTGTTCAAATCTAACTCTGCAGGCTTGTGTAGTGAGAGGCTTTGTTGTGGACTCTACTGCCCTCTGCTGCTGGTAAAATGTCATTAATGCCACATTAAAAGAGTGATTTTAGGGGAGTAATGACATTTAATCTCATAGGAATGAATGCTACATGGGAGAGGAGGGTTCACACACACATTAAGACATGGTGATGGGATGACAGTTATGGAGGACACACATGTTTAGTGATTTTTTATCTGACT
>JAAOOA010000857.1:45000-125000 GCA_012861695.1 Trematomus loennbergii | reverse complement strand
CAGCCAGGCTGCGGGTGTGTGTGTGTGCCCAGGCTGGGTTTCGCTGTGTCTCGCTGTCTCGCAGACGGCCACTGGGCTCACAGGGAGGGGGGGGGCAGGAGCTCCAACAAGGCGTTTAGGACAGAGAGTGAATACACAGACTATACAGAGATGCTGTATGAGAAACCAATGTGAGTTTGGAAAATTGCACAATATACATTTATTTTAGTAGACCTCAACAATGGAATTATGATCAGTAGAAATGGCCATGACATGGGACCTTTAAGTATCAAGCAGCAACCTCCATAACCAAGTCTAATAAAAATGGCTTAAACCTGCAGTTTCTCTAACATCCAGATTGTATAGAAGTCTATGAGAAAATGTTCTTGTGTTCTCTATTTATTTATACCCTCAGTAAACATGTTCCTGGTGACTTTTTGGTCTCAATCTGTAGTTTCAATTCTTCTCCAGCAGAGCATGATGTTCATTTAGAATATTATGCTCTAATTTAGTGAAAAGGAGACCTTATAATTTATTTAAGATGCGGCTAACTGTGATGAACTTAACCCTTTCACCGTGTGTGTAAACTTCATGAAAGGTAATTACAACATTGTGGTCTCTTAAAAATGTTTTAGCGATTTCTGTTGTCATAAAAGACACGAAGAACACGTCATCTTTTTTGGAAATACATTTTGTTGTTAGCATACACTAGCTTAGAATAGCATGCTAATGATTTGCTAACTCAAAGGCTAAAAGTGTTCCAAATACAAAACAAAAAACTACATTTCCCATAATTCCCACTTTTGTATTTAGGTCAATCTTGATGAAAAACAGTCACGTGTCTTGTGTATGTTGACATTGTACAAGACAAAATATCACAGTTATTGTGAATTACTGATGCAGCTTGCTAACCAAGCTTCTTATAGTTAGCATTAGCTTGTAACTTGCTCCTTTGTCTGCAAACCTCCTGTCCAAATATGGTCACTTCTGGCTCCAAAAAAAACCAAGATAATGGCCACAAAAATTCCAAACTCGAGGCTTCAAACCAATGGTTGAAGTTGTGATGTGGTGACTACATCCACTTTTTTACAGTCTATGACACACACCCACACACACACACAAACACACACCCACACACACTCTCTCACCAGCATCTTCTGCAGCTGCTCCACAGTCTGGTTGGCCACACTGATGCTGTTGATCTCTCTGATCTCGTCTCCTACGTGCAGCGTTCCTGGAAGAAAGGAGGGAATAAAGTGGAATCAACCCTTTGTCCTCATCAGCAGAGGTGCGAAGTAATGGAGTACAAATACTTCGTTACTGTACTTAAGTACATTTTTCTGGTATCAGTACTTTACTCCACTACTTATTTTTCTGACGACTTTTTACTTTGACTTCTTACATTTTGAACACAAATACCTGTACTTTCTACTTCTTACATGTTGAACACAAATACCTGTACTTTCTACTTCTTACATGTTGAACACAAATACCTGTACTTTCTACTTCTTACATGTTGAACACAAATACCTGTACTTTCTACTTCTTACATGTTGAACACAAATACCTGTACTTTCTACTTCTTACATGTTGAACACAAATACCTGTACTTTCTACTTCTTACATGTTGAACACAAATACCTGTACTTTCTACTTCTTACATGTTGAACACAAATACCTGTACTTTCTACTTCTTACATTTGAACACAAATACCTGTACTTTCTACTTCTTACATGTTGAACACAAATACCTGTACTTTCTACTTCTTACATGTTGAACACAAATACCTGTACTTTCTACTTCTTACATGTTGAACACAAATACCTGTACTTTCTACTTCTTACATGTTGAACACAAATACCTGTACTTTCTACTTCTTACATGTTGAACACAAATACCTGTACTTTCTACTTCTTACATGTTGAACACAAATACCTGTACTTTCTACTTCTTACATGTTGAACACAAATACCTGTACTTTCTACTTCTTACATGTTGAACACAAATACCTGTACTTTCTACTTCTTACATGTTGAACACAAATACCTGTACTTTCTACTTCTTACATGTTGAACACAAATACCTGTACTTTCTACTTCTTACATGTTGAACACAAATACCTGTACTTTCTACTTCTTACATGTTGAACACAAATACCTGTACTTTCTACTTCTTACATGTTGAACAAATACCTGTACTTTCTACTTCTTACATGTTGAACACAAATACCTGTACTTTCTACTTCTTACATGTTGAACACAAATACCTGTACTTTCTACTTCTTACATGTTGAACACAAATACCTGTACTTTCTACTTCTTACATTTGAACACAAATACCTGTACTTTCTACTTCTTACATGTTGAACACAAATACCTGTACTTTCTACTTCTCACATTTCCCAAACAGGCTGGTTCCTTTAGTTTGAATGTGTGTTTGGTGGCGTGATCATTATTATTTAGAGTCATTGCGTGCCTATTGATTTGAACACGATCCGTGTATCCATCATTTCCTGGTCTTCTCTAAAGAAGAGGGACCAATGAAAACGTTGTCATGTTGCCGTTGTTCAGCATGGAAACATTCATTAGCTAACAATGACATTATTGTTCTATTAATATAAAGGGAGGTCAGGTACTCTTTAAAACAGCTGCTAGTTATGGGTACTTTTTACTGAAGTACATTTCAAAGCCCTCTTTACTTTTACTTGAGTAAAGAAGTTTAGTCAGTACTTCTACTTTTACAGAGTATCTGTACTTCTACTTGAGTAAAGGATGTGTGTACTTGTTCCCTCTCTCCTCATTAAACAGCCTCTCTGTATCTCATTAGCCTCTGCTGCTCCTTTCCAATCACAACTGCAGCAGTAGAGAAAAGCCTGATTTGTAACGGAGGTGGCTTTCCAATTAGTGCGTGATGACTCAGCGGGGGGGGGGCTAATTAGCTGTGAGCTACAGTAGAGAGAGAGTTAGCTTCAAACAGAGCAGGGACTAACAAGCTGCTGATATCTGACAACGTGCACACCTGTAACGCTGCTTAAGGGAAGATGGAGAGGAGTTTTAATTGTGTAAATTACGACCATCTGAAAGTGTCTTTTCCTTCTGCTCCTTTTACATTAATAACATGATCATTTCTGCAGACTAAGGCCCATGTTTGAAGTATGATGATTCATCCATTTAATACAATAAATATCAGGTGGAAAATAGAAAAAACACATTCAACCAGTGTTCCAGATGTTAAGCCCCACAATATTATGCAATAACTCCTATTAGACCAAACATTTAGGTTTAATGGGTTTCAATGGAGGACATGCTGGAGACTTTAAGGGCTGAGGTTAATTTACAGAACACTCACAATCTTGCACAACTCAAAGGGACCTATCATCACCTATTTGTACGTCTTTTCTACATGAATATGTGTCCCGGTGTTCCAGGGAACTCACCAAGTGTCAGAAAACACAACCCTCTCTATTTTCCTCCATACCCAAATCTCTAAAAAAGGGGCTGCAACGGATCTGATAAAAACTGATCCAGATTTGAACACTGTCCTGACGTCAGGACGGTGGCGCTACGGCTATTGGGCCAACTCCACCAATCAGGAGGAGACAGCCACGCCATTGCCGTTCGAAAGCGCTGGAGACGCTGTAGTACATATGCCAGGCCTGTAGATGGTGCTGTTCTCACTGAATCAGCCCTTGCTAAAACAGAGCTAAAACATGTCAAATTGAGCAAAATGAGGCATGGCTAAAATGCATGATCTGTTTGGTATTTTGAAAAAAAAAGTATAAATATGCCTTATATAGGTATGGCCCTACACTATATTATTCAATATAGCATGATAGGTCCACTTTAATGCAATATGCTTTACAACAGCCAAGCAAACATGATCTGAACATAAAAACAGATGAAGCCAAACATGTCCCTCGTGAAGCATAATTATCACCATGTTTAATAGATATGTTTGTAAGAGCCTACCTTGTCTGTGGATCATCCCTCCGTGCATTATCCTCGCCACGATGCAATGATTCGACTCATTCATCTTCAGCGTGATGCCCTGTAGGAACACACACGCACACACACGCACACACACACAGGTTAGTGGAGTACAAATACTTTGTTTCTGTACTTAAGTACATTTATCTGGTATCAGTACTTTACTCCACTACTTATTTCTCTGACCACTTTTAACTTGTGGAGGTTTACCGTTAGTGTGTGTGTGAAGGTTTACCGTTAGTGTGTGTGTGAAGGATTACCTTAGTGTGTGTGTGAAGGTTTACCTCAGTGTGTGTGTGAAGGTTTACCGTGAGTGTGTGTGAAGGTTTACCGTCAGTGTGTGTGTGAAGGTTTACCGTCAGTGTGTTGTGAAGGTTTACCGTCAGGTGTGTGTGAAGGTTTACCGTGAGTGTGTGTGTGAAGGTTTACCATGATGTGTGTGTGGGGAGGTTAACATGTAGTAAACATGTGATGTGTGTGTACCATGGGCTCGTCTGTGTTCTTCTGGAACTGCACCAGACGGACTCTGGTGACGTTCTCCAGGTCCATGTCTCCGTTGTTGCTCTCAGGTGATTCTCCGTTCAGGTAGGGCGAGGTGGGGGGGGGCGTCACCCTCAGAGCCTCGTCGCTGTACACCTCGTGGGCCACAACATCGTGGGCCTGCAGCAGCGCCTACCACACATACACACAGTTTCAAGATGATTAGACAGGTGCAAAGAATGGTGTCTGATCCCACCCACATACTCCACCCAGAATTACAGCTCCTCTCTTCTGGTAGGAGAGGGTTCCCAAAATCAGGCTGAACCGATATAAGCACTCATTCATGCCTCTGTCCAGTAAGCTTCTTAACACTCACATGTAATGTAATATACTTTTAAATGTTGGCCATGAGGGTTGTGCAACAGGTCTCCATTGTCAGTCTGTGTATTGTGTTTGTTCATGAGTGATGATATGTGTATGTATTTTAATGTTTATTATGTTTGTATATGTACATGTATGCAGAACTGCAGGACAGAGCACAGAACTCATTTCCTTACAGGGAGAATAAAGTATATCGTATCGTATACGTTTCAAGACAAGGCAAGTTTATTTATACAGACTTCAATCTATTGATCTTTACAGTTAAGTGAATCTCAAGAATATTGTAAATAACACACACCTGATTCTCCAGATTTAGATGGAGTCTGACTCTCTACTCTAGTCTCAGGTGTTCCCTCTGTTCCTCAGGTGTCTCTTTGAGTTACAGCGGAAAGTAAAGTGTCTGTAGAGAGTGTGTTGTGTCTCTGCAGAGCCTGGAGGTGTCCCTCACACACACATAATTCCTCTCTACTCTAAACACACACACACTTCCTCTGAGTGGCACTTTAACAAACCACTGTGAACTTCAGAAGACACCCATCAAACCTCAACATAGGGGAAACCACACACACACACACACACACAACACACACACACACACACACACACACACACACACACACACACCACACACACACACACACACACACACACACACACACACACACACACACACACACACACACACACACACACACACACACACACACACACACACACACACACACACACACACACACACACACACACACACACACACACACACACACAGCACTTCAGAGCGGCAGAGACATGAAGGCATTGGCAGCGTCGCTAACTTTCATGTCAAACTACATCACACACTAAAGTAACTTCATGTTCAAAGACACAGGGGAAGTAGAAGCTGTGTGTGTGTGTGTGTGTGTGTGTGTGTGTGTGTGTTGTGTGTGTGTGTGTGTGTGTGTGTGTGTGTGTGTGTGTGTGTGTGTGTGTGTGTGTGTGTGTGTGTGTGTGTGTGTGTGTGTGTGTGTGTCCTAATGAGAACAGGGTTAATGGGTTGACTAAGCTTCTGATGCACTGTGGGTGTGCAACAAACGAAATATAAAAATAAAGAGTAAAGCAGCGGGGAAGAGATAAGTGAGAAAGTGTGTGTGATGATAAATGCACATCGGACAATTTTAGAGATCATCTGATGATATAAAAAAACTTCAATAACAACCTTGGGTTCATCATGAGAAAAAAGATGGTGTAATATCACTCAGATATGTTTAGAGACAATTACAGACATTAAAAAGGTCACAAAATACTGAAGTATAACAGTTACTTGAGATTTAAAGGAGCCCTATTCTGCTGATGTTCAGGTGTATATCAGTATGTAGTGTCTCTACTTTAAAGAGTCCTCTCCTGCTGATGTTCAGGTGTATATCAGTATGTAGTGTCTCTACTTTAAAGAGTCCTCTCCTGCTGATGTTCAGGTGTATATCAGTATGTAGTGTCTCTACTTTAAAGAGTCCTCTCCTGCTGATGTTCAGGTGTATATCAGTGTGTAGTGTCTCTACTTTAAAGAGTCCTCTCCTGCTGATGTTCAGGTGTATATCAGTGTGTAGTGTCTCTACTTTAAAGAGTCCTCTCCTGCTGATGTTCAGGTGTATATCAGTGTGTAGTGTCTCTACTTTAAAGAGTCCTCTCCTGCTGATGTTCAGGTGTATATCAGTATGTAGTGTCTCTACTTTAAAGAGTCCTCTCCTGCTGATGTTCAGGTGTATATCAGTATGTAGTGTCTCTACTTTAAAGAGTCCTCTCCTGCTGATGTTCAGGTGTATATCAGTATGTAGTGTCTCTACTTTAAAGAGTCCTCTCCTGCTGATGTTCAGGTGTATATCAGTATGTAGTGTCTCTACTTTAAAGAGTCCTCTCCTGCTGATGTTCAGGTGTATATCAGTATGTAGTGTCTCTACTTTAAAGAGTCCTCTCCTGCTGATGTTCAGGTGTATATCAGTATGTAGTGTCTCTACTTTAAAGAGTCCTCTCCTGCTGATGTTCAGGTGTATATCAGTATGTAGTGTCTCTACTTAAAGAGTCCTCTCCTGCTGATGTTCTGGTGTATATCAGTATGTAGTGTCTCTACTTTAAAGAGTCCTCTCCTGCTGATGTTCAGGTGTATATCAGTATGTAGTGTCTCTACTTTAAAGAGTCCTCTCCTGCTGATGTTCAGGTGTATATCAGTATGTAGTGTCTCTACTTTAAAGAGTCCTCTCCTGCTGATGTTCAGGTGTATATCAGTATTTAGTGTCTCTACTTTAAAGAGTCCTCTCCTGCTGATGTTCAGGTGTATATCAGTATGTAGTGTCTCTACTTTAAAGAGTCCTCTCCTGCTGATGTTCAGGTGTATATCAGTGTGTAGTGTCTCTACTTTAAAGAGTCCTCTTAATGTTGTTGTCTTATAACACAGAGGTATAGATATTTGCATTTTCCAAAATAAAAGCACTAAACTGTTGAAGTCCACTTTAAAATCCTCTCATGGTTTCTCTGCTCTTGAACTCAGAGGAATGCAGAGCTGGAGCCTCTGACCCGACACAGCACATCGCATCAGACTATGCCTTATTGACTTCCACACACACACACACACACACACACACACACACACACACACACACACACACACACACACACACACACACACCACACACACACACACACACACACACACACACACACACACACACACACACACACACACACACACACACACACACACACACACACACACACACACACACACACACACACACACACACACACACACACACAACACACACACACAACACACACAACACACACACACACACACACACACACACACACACACACACACACACCACACACACACACACACACCACACACACACACACACACACACACTCTAAGGGTTTTGTTAAATGTAATATACACTTTTTGAATTAATTCATGACTATGTTGAGGTCTCCATATTAGGTTGAATAATTCAAAAATGAAAGTTAATATAATCAAATATATTCTTGTATTAACCCAAAATGAAAATGCATTATATTTCATGTTGTTCTATAATCACAGTATATACAAAACACAATTGGTTTGTTAAATTGAGTTTAGAAGCCTCTTATAGTTTCACTATAGAGTGTCACTGTTTAAAGAGGGGACACAGTTGTCTTCACTCACAGCTGGCTGTTCACAGGGGGGGGGGGGCTGACTCAATTGAAAAGTACTGAAGCCCCAACATGTGTTTAGGCCATAGAATATGTCTGTCCATGTCCAGTCCTGCACACCAGAGGCCATGACCTTTTCCCACATATATGGGTATGAAGGAGGTGTCTTTGGTTTTCTGTCCCTGTGTGGATCATAAGAGCACTGGATGAGAGGGAGAAGAGCTCCAGAGCGGGGTTTTCCCCCTGGTAAGTCCTCTCAACTTGGTAAGTCCTCTCACCTTGGTAAGTTCTCTCACCTTGGTAAGTCCTCTCACCTTGGTAAGTCCTCTCAACTTGGTAAGTCCTCTCAACTTGGTAAGTTCTCTCACCTTGGTAAGTTCTCTCACCTTGGTAAGTCCTCTCACCTTGGTAAGTCCTCTCAACTTGGTAAGTCCTCTCACTTGGTAAGTCCTCTCAACTTGGTAAGTTCTCTCACTTGGTAAGTCCTCTCAACTTGGTAAGTTCTCTCACCTTGGTAAGTCCTCTCAACTTGGTAAGTCCTCTCAACTTGGTAAGTCTCTCAACTTGGTAAGTCTCTCACCTTGGTAAGTCCTCTTAACTTGGTAAGTCCTCTCAACTTGGTAAGTCCTCTCACTTGGTAAGTCCTCTCAACTTGGTAAGTCCTCTCAACTTGTAAGTTCCTCACTTGGTAAGTCCTCTCACCTTGGTAAGTCCTCTCACCTTGGTAAGTCCTCTCAACTTGGTAAGTCCTCTCAACTTGGTAAGTCCTCTCAACTTGGTAAGTCCTCTCACATTGGTAAGTCCTCTCAACTTGGTAAGTCCTCTCACTTGGTAAGTCCTCTCACCTTGGTAAGTCCTCTCAACTTGGTAAGTCTCTCACCTTGGTAAGTCCTCTCAACTTGGTAAGTCCTCTCACCTTGGTAAGTCCTCTCACCTTGGTAAGTCCTCTCAACTTGGTAAGTCCTCTCAACTTGGTAAGTCCTCTCAACTTGGTAAGTCCTCTCACATTGGTAAGTCCTCTCAACTTGGTAAGTCCTCTCAACTTGGCAAGTCCTCTCACTTGGTAAGTCCTCTCAACTTGGTAAGTTCTCTCACCTTGGTAGATTGTAAGTCCTCTCACTTGGTAAGTCCTCTCAACTTGGTAAGTCCTCTCAACTTGGTAAGTCCTCTCAACTTGGTAAGTCCTCTCACCTTGGTAAGTCCTCTCACCTTGGTAAGTCCTCTCACCTTGGTAAGTCCTCTCAACTTGGTAAGTCTCTCAACTTGGTAAGTCCTCTCAACTTGGTAAGTCCTCTCAACCTGGTAAGTCTCTCACTTGGTAAGTCCTCTCAACTTGGTAAGTCCTCTCAACTTGGTAAGTCCTCTCAACCTTGGTAAGTTCTCTCACTTGGTAAGTCCTCTCACCTTGGTAAGTCCTCAACTTGGTAAGTCCTCTCAACTTGGTAAGTCCTCTCAACTTGGTAATCCTCTCACCTTGGTAAGTCCTCTCAACTTGGTAAGTCCTCTCAACTTGGTAAGTCCTCTCAACTTGGTAAGTCCTCTCACCTTGGTAAGTCCTCTCAACTTGGTATCCTCTCACCTTGGTAAGTTCTCTCAACTTGGTAAGTCCTCTCAACTTGGTAAATCCTCTCAACTTGGTAAGTCCTCTCAACTTGGTAAGTCCTCTCAACTTGGTAAGTCCTCTCAACTTGGTAAGTTCTCTCACTTGGTAAGTCCTCTCAACTTGGTAAGTCCTCTCAACTTGGTAAGTCCTCTCAACTTGGTAAGTTCTCTCACTTGTAAGTCCTCTAACTTGGTAAGTCCTCTCAACTTGGTAAGTCCTCTCAACTTGGTAAGTCCTCTCAACTTGGTAAGTCCTCTCAACTTGGTAAGTCTCTCACCTTGGTAAGTCCTCTTAACTTGGTAAGTCCTCTCAACTTGGTAAGTCCTCTCAACTTGGTAAGTCCTCTCAACTTGGTAAGTCCTCTCAACTTGGTAAGTCCTCTCAACTTGGTAAGTTCTCTCAAATTGACTTTGGTTTTGAGTGAATTGTTGAATGAAAGTTTGAATGTTGTTTCCCACAATCCAGAGGAATACAATATACAAATATAAATACAAGTATGTATAAAAATATGTATATACACAGATATACACGGATCATTTCTCACTTTCCTCTCCCTCTGTTAACGCCCCCCCCCCTCTGATGGCCTGTCTGTCTGATATGAAGCCGCTCAATGATCAGAGGAGGAAATCAGACGCATTCATGTGATGGGATTAGAGGGGGGACGACTCACTTCCCCTGACTGGATTAACCCTTCCTGCTCCCCCATCATCACTCACATGCATCTAAACACATCTAAATACAACCTGCCTACATTCAGATATGCAGAGCTGCAATGATTAGGTCATTTATAAGAAAGTATTTGCTTTTTGGATAATAATTGTCCTTTTTTCTGCACAAAAAAGTGGAAAATGCAGTTTTTAGCCTCTCAAATATGGAGATTTCCACTTTTTTATTGGTTTATAGTATACACATTATAGAGAGAATATCTTTTGGTTTTGGACTGACAAGACATTTAAAGACATCACCTTGGACTTTTTATAATATATAATAAAATAATCACCTTTTTTGATAATAAATGTCATTTCTATTGCTCAAAAGGGGGAAAATGTGGAGATCTTACCTTTCTCTTGTTTTATACACATACTAGAGAGAATATCTTTTGGTTTTTGGACTGATAAGACATTTATAGAAATCACCTTGGACTTTTTAATAATATAAAATACAATAATAACCTTTTAGTGATAATACATGTTTTTTAAGGCACAAAAATGCAGTCTTTAGCAATGATTAGTCGATCACTGGAAAATGTGCAGTTAATTTGTGTGTGTGTGTGTGTGTGTGTATGTGTGTGTGTGTGTGTGTGTGTGTTTTCTGACATTGTATAGACCATACGTTTCTCTGATAAGCGGCAGATTGTGACAGCCTCATTCATGTGTCAAAATGTGAATATAAGCCATATTCACATTTATTTACGTAACCACTATACCTTTTTTAAATCCAGGCTGAATATTTTTCTCTGTTTGCTTCTTTTATAATAAATCAAGTAACTGTTCCTATATAACACTGAACCAACTGTTACTTTCATTACTGTAATTTATCCCTTTCTTATTCTGTTTGAGCCTTTTTAAATTGTATTTTCTTGGCTTACTGTATTTAAATGCCAGTTCATAATTATTTCTGCCCTGCTTTTAGTAGAGCACTTTGAATTGCCTGTGTTGCAATGTGCAAAACCTGAAGCTCTTTGACACATTAATAGTCATTTAAGTCATTAATGTAACACTTTCACTGACACCGTGATGTAGAAAATAAATCCAAAACACCTCCAACCCTTTTTTTTAAGCGTTTTCAAACCACATCTTAAGCAAACTTTCAGAATAAAAGCCTCTGTGTGTCGAACTCTGATTCATGGATTCACTGGAGCTTTGTGTAGTGTTCGTGTGTGTGAACAGGCCATGAGTGTGTGTGTGTTTTTGTTGCACTCACCATGAAATGAGGCTGGGTCAGTATCCGTCTGAGTTCTTTAGCTTCGTGGTTCTCAGGGTAGCAGGAGATCTCTTCCAGTACCTGCAGATCCAGAGAAAAAACACCCGGAAAAAAGTTTGGTTTTGTTCTTCTTTACGTCCAAATCACACACACACACACTTTGTTCTGCACCCTGCTGTACCTGCTGCACCTCAGACAGAGTGTGGACAGTGACCAAACACACACACACACCACCCTCAAAAAACACCGCCCCCATTTCCTCCACAGCCAATGTGAGACCGACTTCGGACACTGGTCAAATCCCTCCAGCTATGTTGCGCCTGAATGCTGAATGTGGCATTGTAGAGGTGAGGCCTGTGTGTGTATGTGTGTGTGTGTGTGTGTGTGTGTGTGTGTGTGTGTGTGTGTGTGTGTGTGTGTGTGTGTGTGTGTGTGTGTGTGTGTGCGTGCGTGCGTACGTACTTAAACCCGCATTGTGGAGTGATGTACTTCCTTAAGCAGTGCTGTAAAGGTACTTATACTTATTACTTGAGTAAAAGTAGCAACACTTAATTGTAATACAAATACTTGAGTAGGAGTACAAGTATTGCATCAAAATATACTTAAAGTGGACCTATCATGCTATATTTGAATAATATAGTGTAGGACCATACCTATATAAGGCATATTTATACTTTTTTTTTTCAAAATACCAAACAGATCATGCATTTTAGTCATGCCTCATTTCGCTCAATTTGACATTTTCTAGCTCTGGGCAGATTCAGTGAGAACAGCACCATCTACAGGCCTGGCATATGTACTACAGCGTCTCCAGCGCTTTCGAACGGCAATGGCCGTGGCTGTCTCCTCCTGATTGGTGGAGTTGGCCCAATAGCCGTAGCGCCACCGTCCTGACGTCAGGACAGTGTTCAAATCTGGATCAGTTTTTATCAGATCCGTTGCAGCCCCTTTTTTAGAGATTTGGGTATGGAGGAAAATAGAGAGGGTTGTGTTTTCTGACACTTGGTGAGTTCCCTGGAACACCGGGGACACATATTCATGTAGAAAAGACGTACACAAGTGCATTTTGCATGATAGGTCCCCTTTAAAGAACCAAAAGTAAAAGTGCTGGTTTTGCAGATTGGCCCATTTCAGAATCATATATATTAAAGGAGCCATTTTATGCTCATTTTTCAGGTTATATATTAATATTTTGTGCCTCTATTAACAGTTTATACACATTTTACAAGCATGAGATATGCCGAAATACTCAAAGCTGTACGACGTTTATTTCATTAGATCACTCTACAGGAAAAAGAAAACCCCAAATAGCCTATTAGGCCCTCTTTAATGTTAGTTTATCACACCTCCTCCTCCCTAATAACACTCTGCTTCTACTCGTTAGTATCCTGATGTGTGAGATCTTACATATTCCAGGTGTTTCAAAGCGTCTGTGGCTTCGTCCTGAGGAGGAAGACACACAGAGTGACGCCCGTTAATCACTTTAGATTCATTTAGTATCTGCAGAACGACCAGGTTACTGCAGCCCTCAGGAAAAGATTAGTTTCAGCTCGAGTAAAGTTTGAAGAGTGGACAGGAAGCTGCGGTCTGATTGGTTCGGAGAGTTTTAGTGTCAGAGTGAAGCAGAGGAGGAGGAAGAGGAAGAGAAACTAAGATTAAATGATGAATTAGTTTGAAGTGGAACTGTGTTAAGATAAATCCTTGGTACTCAGATCCTTTCCTAAAGTAAAAGTAGAAATACCACAAGTCTAATTCCTGTCTCTCCTGGGACATGTCTCCACGCTGTAATGTTCAGAAAGATCTTTATTTGTCTCATACTGCCTGTGCTGCAGCAGTCTGCTCTGATTGGTTAGCTGGCCGTCTCTGTTGTGATTGGTCAACCAGCTTAGAGATGTCCCGCCCCCTTAACCTATCACGTAGAATGAGTTGGAGCTCTAGCCAATAGGAGTGTGTTTGCTAGTGAAGTTGGAAGGTTAGGAAGTTAAGTGTGTTTTGATACAAAGAATTACATTGTTGGAAAATGTATTATAATAAAAGACAGAGAACATCAAACAAGTCACACACACACACACACACACACACACACACACACACACACACACCCACACACCACACACACACACACACACACACCACACCACACACACACACACCACACACACACACACCACACACACACACACACACACACACACACACACACACACACACACACACACACCACACACACACACACACCACAACACACACACACACACACACACACACACACACACACACCTTCTTAAGTACCAGCCTTGCATCCTGCACATAAACCCTAACTAGCAATGAGTGTGTGCGTGTGTGTGTGTGTGTGCGTGTGTGTGTGTGTGTGTGTGTGTGTGTGTGTGTGTGTGAGTGAATTCATCACAGCGAGGGTCAGACCCCTGAGACCATAATGCACCTCTCTGTGGAGAAAGCACTAATAACCCACAAACACACTGTTGATGTGTGTGTGTGTGTGTGTGTGTGTGTGTGTGTGTGTGTGTGTGTGTGTGTGCGCGTGCGTGCGTGTGTGTGTGTGCGTGTGTGTGTGTGTGTGTGTGCGTGTGTGTGTGCGTGTGTGTGTAGCAGCTTCTCTAATGAGGAAGGTGAAACAGAAGCCAGATGTATTTATGTTTTAACAGCAGTTCAAGTTAAATGGCAGTAACTATTATTGTATTTAAATATTTGAGATACTGTATACTTTATATACTCTGAAGCATCACTAAATACTGCAGTACTCACTACCCTCTCTGTACATGATATAGTATATTAGTATTTGCACTTCTTCAGATGCATTGAATTGGCTCGTACCTGCACACAGACAACACACGTTCATCCATCGATCGACCTCTTAGGGACCAGAGCTGCACATATAACTGAATATATATCAAATAATAATATAGACAAGTCCAATCTTCAAATGGCAGGATGCACAATATTTATTAAAGGGTAAATATGTCTTAAAATACCATTTTAAATAAGTATTGTGGAGCTACAGGGACTCCTTGTTTGATTCAGATCGCCTACATTTGAATTATTTATCAGAATCAATGCAATAAGTTATGTTTTTACAAGTAAATCGTGCAGCCCGAAAATGAAAAAAGAGTATTTGAGTATTTCTCATTTATCTGAGAGCGTCTTCACACAAACAGGAAGTAAGAAGCTGTGAGGAGAGAGAGCTTCAGAGAGAGAGAGGCCGGAGGATTCATATGAATAATGAAACAGAAGTGAGAGGTTACAGAGGGAAGCAGCGACGAGAGAGAGTGTGTTATCTGCACAGAGTATTACATCCATCACACACACATCACATGAGGAAGAACAGGACACACACTCGTGTTCATGTGTGTGAATCAGGGTGAATGTGTTTTATTACATTCAAGCTTTAATACATTTCTTTTGAGGTTGAAATATTTCGTTTATTTATACAAATGATTTACTTAATTTATTGATCAATTAACGGAACTCAAAATACAATTCTAACACATTTTTTTATGTGCAGTATAAATAATAAGAAACATAAAAACGTGTGTGTGTGTGTGTCAGTGTGTGTGTGTGTGTGTGTGTGTGTGTGTGTGTGTGTGTGTAAGTAAGTATTTATGTGAGTGTGTTTGAGTGTGTGAGCGTGTGTGAGTATAAGTGTGAGTGTAAGTATGTGTGTGTCAGTGTGTGTGTGTGTGTGTGTTTTTAGGTGTGTATGTGTGTGAGCGTGTGTGTGTGTGAGAGCGTGTGGTGCGTGCGAGTGTGTGTGAGCGTGTGTGTGTGAGCGTGCAAGTGTGTGTGAGCGTGTGTGTGTGTGAGCGTGCAAGTGTGTGTGAACGTGTGTGTGTGTGATGTGTGGTGTGAGTGCATGTGAGTGTGTGAGTGTGTGTGTGTGCGTGTGAGTGTGAGTGAGTGTGTGTGTGAGAGAGTGAGTGAGTGTGTGTGTGTGTGTGTGAGAGAGTGTGTGTGAGAGTGTGAGTGAGCATGTGAGTGTGTGTGTGTGAGTGGTGTGTGTGTGTGTGTGTGTGTGTGTGTGGTGTGTGTGTGTGTGTTGTGTGTGTGTGTGTGTGTGTGTGTGTGTGTGTGTGTGTGTGTGGTGTGTGTGTGTGTGTGTGTGTGTGAGCGAGTGAGTGAGTGTGTGTGTGTGTGTGTGTGTGTGAGCGTGAGTGAGTGAGTGTGTGTGTGTGTGTGTGTACCTCTTTGGCTCTCTGCACAGCATCACTAGGAGCGTTTCTGATCTGCGGAGACGACTTGGTGTTGATCTTATCGTAGAGCTGAAACAAAAAGAGAAGAAATCATTAATCAATCAATCAATCAGTGAGAGAACCAATCAGTGATTAGGAGGTCAACATGATCAAACAGCTGATCGTCAACACTAGATCAAATGCGGCCTGCGGACCATCTTGAATCGGCCCTCAGCTAATTCAAAAAGTACAATGGAATACGGCCCATACCTGAAACTTGTGCTTGTCTTGTATTGTACTTCTTAAATATAAATGTAAACATATATTACACAGTAGTATTCACGTGTTGATAAGACCTTCCTATTTCCTCTTATTATAATCACTCTGAGGCTTCTGTTTTAAGGAATGAGCTGCCAACACTCAAAAGCATAATTGACCTGCATTGGATTGATTTGAGTAACTTATAACTGAACTTATGAGGCAGTAAACTTCTAGTGAGCGGCCCAGCCCTTCGTATATTATTTCTGTATGTGGCCCTCGGTGAAAAAGGTTTGGACCCCCCTGGACTAAAGGAAAAGAAATATAGGAAACCTGTTCATTGTTATTTTGATATAGGAATGAAATGCACAAACAGG
The DNA here is from genome assembly GCA_012861695.1 of Trematomus loennbergii. NCBI lineage: Eukaryota > Metazoa > Chordata > Actinopteri > Perciformes > Nototheniidae > Trematomus > Trematomus loennbergii. The sequence goes on along the minus strand of JAAOOA010000857.1, from coordinate 108,663 downwards.
GATGTGTGTCTGGACTTGGATCATTTGCTAACTGGTGCCTCAGCAGCAGTTTTACTTTCAGTGAATTATCTGTTTTATTTCTATATGATTTTGCTCGCTACACCTACAACAGGGATTTTAGAACCCTGCAGACCGTTTACATCAGGGGGTCAAACTCAAGGCCCGGGGGCCAAATCCGGCCCGTGACTTCATGTCATGTGGCCCAACAAGAGCTTGCAAAGAATATATGTTTATTATACGGTTACATGCTGATTTACAGAAGCACGTTGCCCATAAACTACATGTCCCACAATGCATCTCAAATTTGACTTTTTTTCTCAGAATTTGACTTTTTTTCTTCTAAATATGCATTTTTTCTTAGAATTGTTTTTGTAAATGTTACTTTTTTTGAAATGTTACTTTATTTTTTCAAATTTCACTTCTTTTAAAAAACAATTCACTTATTTTTTGATTTTTACTTTTTTTTCCAGAATTGGCTTTTCTTTTAAAATCATTTTGTGACATTCTCACTGAAGAGACTTGCAATTATTTGCCCCAGACTTCTGCTTTCAGACGTAGTTAATTATGAAGTTTACCCTATCCCATAATAATCCAATGCAGAGGCAATCATGTAATATAATACATTATTTTATATATATATGATATATATATATGTATTTTTATGTAGTCTTAAAGTTACAACCGGCCCTTAGAGTGCAGCCATAATGCTGATGTGGCCCGTGATGAAATTGAGTTTGACCCCCCTGGTTTACATGCACAGAAACATTGACTACAGGAAGGGAACACTCCAGAAGAAACTAATAGGCCTCTTTAAGAATTCAGTTTTCTGCATCAGAGGCACATTTCTTCACACGATGAAATAAACGTGTTTCCTGTAAACACTGTTGTGTGGCAGAAACCACTTCTATATTTAGGAACAGCCTGGTTACACTTCTGGTGTTTTTCAAGTGAAAATGGGTTAAAAACAAAGCAGTTATCCTCATTTATACTCCGCTCTTTCTGTCTTTATTTGGTTTGGTTTGTCTTCAGAGATTTTAAAACTATCTTTTATTCTTCTTGACGTTAAACTGTTAACAAGAAGGAGCTGTTTCTGCTCTCTGGGACGAACAGACAGACTCTGTTTACTGAGTCCCAGCTGACTAATAAACTGACAGAGTGTGTGTGTGCGCTGAGTCACAGACGAGGAGTGTGTGTGTGTGTGTGTGTGTGTGTGTGTGTGTGTGTGAGAGAGATTTGATGTTTGCAGACAAAAGGGCCCTGAATCACTGACGGCAGCTGGAGGGGAGACGAAAGGAGAATAAAACACTCCTCTAAAAATGTTTTCATATCTAAGATACAAGCAGGAGATGTTTGATGAGCAATTTGACCACACACACACACACACACACACACACACACACACACACACACCACACACACCCACACACACACACACACACACACACACACACACACACACACACACACACACACACACACACACACCACACCCACACACACACACACACACACACACACACACACACACACACACACACACACACACACCACACACACACACACACACACACACACACACACACACACACACACACACACACACGTCTGTCACATTCATATAATATAACATAATCCAATCCATTTTATTTCTATAGCACATTTAAAAACAACAGAGTTGAACAAAGTGCCGTACATCAACAACTGTATAAAAACATAGCATACATACATAAAGAACAGACAGGACATGAAACAAATGTGAAACAGGAGACACTGAAACCAGACCAGAGCCACAGACTGAGAAACTCTCCTACACGAGTAAGATAAAAACCCAAATGTAAAAGCACAAGCGTCACCTGGTCTGTAAATGCCAGGGAGAAGAAGTGGGTTTTTGAACGAGAATTAAAAACAGGCAGAGTTGGAGCAAGTCTAACCTGGAGGGCAAGTCTAACCTGGAGGGGCAAGTCTGACCTGGAGGGGCAAGTCTAACCTGGAGGGGCAAGTCTAACCTGGAGGGGCAAGTCTAACCTGGAGGGGCAAGTCTACCTGGAGGGGCAAGTCTAACCTGGAGGGGCAAGTCTAACCTGGAGGGGCAGTCTAACCTGGAGGGGCAAGTCTAACCTGGAGGGGCAAGTCTAACCTGGAGGAGGCAAGTCTAACCTGGAGGGGCAAGTCTAACCTGGAGGGGCAAGTCTAACCTGGAGGGGCAAGTCTAACCTGGAGGGGCAAGTCTACCTGGAGGGCAAGTCTACCTGGAGGGGCAGTCTAACCTGGAGGGGCAAGTCTAACCTGGAGGGGCAATCTAACCTGGAGGGGCAAGTCTAACCTGGAGGGGCAAGTCTAACCTGGACCTGGAGGGCAAGTCTAACCTGGAGGGGCAAGTCTAACCTGGAGGGGCAAGTCTAACCTGGAGGGGCAAGTCTAACCTGGAGGGGCAAGTCTAACCTGGAGGGGCAAGTCTAACCTGGAGGGGCAAGTCTAACCTGGAGGGGCAATCTAACCTGGAGGGGCAAGTCTACCTGGAGGGGCAGTCTAACCTGGAGGAGGGGCAAGTCTAACCTGGAGGGGCAAGTCTAACCTGGAGGGGCAAGTCTACCTGGAGGGGCAAGTCTAACCTGGAGGGGCAAGTCTAACCTGGAGGGGCAAGTCTAACCTGGAGGGGCAAGTCTAACCTGGAGGGGCAGTCTAACCTGGAGGGGCAAGTCTAACCTGGAGGGGCAAGTCTAACCTGGAGGGCAAGTCTAACCTGGAGGGCAAGTCTAACCTGGAGGGGCAAGTCTAACCTGGAGGGGCAAGTCTAACCTGGAGGGGCAAGTCTAACCTGGAGGGGCAATTCGTTCCATAACTTTGGAGCTGCAACAGCAAAGGCTCTGTCTCCTCGCTGCCACGACCAGAAGGAGTCTGTCAGCAGACCTCAGTGACCGTGTGGGTGTGTATGGTTTTAAAAGATCTGCCAGGTACGCTGGGGCTAAACCGTTTAGGGCTTTGTATGCAAACAATAACATTTTAAATTGTATTCTAAACTGACTGGTAGCCAATGTAACGAGGCGAGTACAGGCGTAATATGTTCACGCCTGCCTGTCCTTGTAAGGAGGCGTGCAGCAGCATTCTGGACCAGCTGTAGGCGAGACAGGGAAGCCTTGCTTACTCCAAAGTACAGAGCGTTGCAGTAATCCAGTTTAGTGGATATAAAACAATGTATTACTTTCTCAAAGTCATTCAAAGAAAGGAAAGGCTTGACCTTTGCTAAAAGTCTGAGCTGAAAGAAGCTGCATTTGACCACAGAATTGATCTGTTTGTCTAGTTTAAAATCACGATCAATAAGAGACACGTTTAGCACCACATTAAGTCAGAAAACACATTTTATAGGGGATTCACTTAAATCAAAACCCAGCTTCATCACCGTCTCCTGGGAAAGACCAATGACAAAGTTTGCATCTCCACGCCCTCCATGAACAAACTGAGAAACAAACACAACACACACCTCAGGAAACACTCATAAGAATACCAAAATAAAGCCTGAGGGCTGAATCGTACCACAGAGTGTGTGTGTGTGTGTGTGTGTGTGTGTGTGTCGTCCGTCATTGAGCACACACACACATATTTACTGCTCTCTTCTTCTGCGACTTTCAGAGGACGCGACGTCAACATCTTTCTGCTTTTGTTGACGGTTAAACAAAGTGACCTCTGAGGGCTTTTATTCTGAAAAACTACAATATTCTGCAGACAACTGAACAAACTATGAACAAATACTGCGATATGTAGAATTAGGAAAGCACGGAGACAATATATCAGCGGTGCAAATCACAAAGTCAGGGCTGCAGGAATTGATATTGTGTAGATTTTGATAACATGTTGATTTACTGTGCAGCTCTAATAGAAACCAACAATTAAAACAAGCAGCTCTTTCTCTCAATGAGGACACGATGTCTTCACTTCCTGATAGTGACACGTACATTTAGACTTCTCCTTCAGGATCACTTCTGAAACTAGCACAACAACAACAACAAGACAAAATGCACTTGACTGCAGCGCCTCATTACACATGTGGAACGGGGAAAACACACACACGGGAAAAAAGACTTCAAATCAGCTCGAGGCAATTTTAGAAATCCTGCAAACACATCAGAGAGAAAGAAACTCACCCGCTTTGTCAGGAGAACGCTGCGGGAACTATTTATCTAACACACCAAGGTCCATGAGATGTTTCAGCAGTGTGGTGGCTGCACACACCACACACACACACACACACACACACACACACTGACGGAGGCTGAATAACACTGAAGGCCCGACAATACACACCATTGTTTCCTTCACTGCTCCCTCTGTCCTTCCTCACACTCCCCCTCCTCTAAAAGAGTCAAAGTGAGGGCTGAAAGGGAGACATCTGCAGCTCCCACTGACACACACACACACACACACGTACACACACACACGCGCTCGTACAGAGACAGACACACACACACACGTACAGACACACACACACACGTACAGAGACAGACACGCGTACAGAGACACACACGCGCGTACAGAGACACACACGCGCGCGTACAGAGACACACACACACGTACAGAGACACACACACACACACACGCGCGTACAGAGACAGACACCCACACGTACAGAGACAGACACACACGTACAGAGACAGACACCGACACACACGTACAGAGACACACACGCGCGCGTACAGAGACACACCACACGTACAGAGACACACACACACGTACAGAGACACACACACCACGTTACAGAGACAGACACACACACGTACAGAGACAGACACACGTACAGAGACAGACACACACACGCGTACAGACACACGCGCGCGCACAACCACACACACACACACACACCACACACACACACACACACACTGCCTCAGTTGACTCCACACAGCCCTAGTAGTCTCTTAGTTGTTGTTATTTACTAACTATATTAACTAGCTTATTGGAACTTTTTAAAGTAGTCAATATGTGCGACGTTTATCCACAAATATCTCAACCTTTAACGTTTTATTATTTACTTTGATTTATTAAAGGAAGATTTTCAAGTACACTGTGAGCACAAAGTGACATGCTGACCCCCCTTGATGATGTTCAGACAGCACCAACTTCCTTAGATGCTAATAGTTTTCATTGTCTTTGCAATGAGTGGGTATTTGCATAGATGGAGGCCAAATATGCACCACATTTCATTTAAATAGCACAGAGCAACGAAGCAGAACGCTGATTAAAGCGCCTGTCTTCAGTTAGCATGAGCTCTCTAAAGATGCTAATCATTCTTATTTTGTTTTGCATAGTAAGAGGACAAATATGCAAAATATTTCTGCAGAATTATGAATTAAAATGTATGCTAAGTGAGCGAAGCTAGGGCTGCTTTGCTTTTTGCACGTGCTTTGGGAATACACTTTATTATATCTGCAAAGAACAAATAAATGGTGCTTATTATCACTCCTCATCAGCAACACAACATGTATGTAATGGTTGCACATTTCTCAAGACAGAGATAAATATCAATACGTTTGTCCGAATATTTGGGGTTAGGTTTATTGCCATTTTCCAGAATGCATTGTTATAATCATCTGATTTCCTGATCCTCTGATTTACATCATCCTTGTTGGATACACCTCTTGCAGATTCTCACATCCTGTCAAAAACATCCTCTGTTTATTTCCCAACATTGCAGAGAAAGAACAGAAATCAGAGAAAATGAAACACTTCCAGTGTCAGACACACTGAGTAATAATATCAAATGTTTGTCTGGGATTTTGTGTGATATGGTGACGCAGTAATCAGTAAAGGTCCCTGCTTATATTCTGCTGTAAACACGCGAGTCATTTAACAACAAACAACAACAACATGACCTTTCTAGATTGCCTCCAGAGTGCGTGCAGGTGGGAGGAAGATATTTGTGTCTGATATTAATCATGCAGAGTCCGGCCACGTGAAGTGTTTGACAGTTTTTGTTACTCATGCAGTCTGATGGAAACTCTACAGGCTAAACATGGTTAATATTATGCTAGAAATCTCCCTAGGTTTGAATTTAACCGTATCATTTCACTTAAAACTGGAGCACACACACAGACGTACAGACACACACACACTACGTACAGAGACACACACTACAGAGACACACACGTACAGCGAACACACACTCACACACACGTACGTACAGAGACACACACACTCACACACTTACGTACAGAGACACACACACACATGTACGTACAGAGACACACGTAAAGAGAGACACACACACACACACACACGTACATACAGAGCACACACACGTACGTACAGAGACACACACACGTACGTACAGAGACACACACACACACGTACAGAAACACACACACACACGTACGTACAGAGACACACACACACACGTACGTACAGAGACACACGTAAAGAGAGACACACACACACGTACGTACAGAGACACACACACGTACGTACAGAGACACACACACACACGTACGTACAGAGCACACACACACACACACGTACGTACAGAAACACACACACTCACACACACGTACGTACAGAGACACATACGCGTACAGAGACACACACACTCACACACGTACGTACAGAGACACACACGTACAGAGACACACACACACACGTACGTACAGAGACACACACACGTACGTACAGACACACACACATACGTACAGAGACACACGTAAAGAGAGACACACACACACGTACGTACAGAGACACACACACGTACGTACAGAGACACACACACGTACGCACAGAGACACACACGTACAGGACACACGTACAGAGACAGACACACGTACAGAGACAGACACACACGTACAGAGACACACGTACAGAGACAGACACACGTACAGAGACAGACACACACGTACAGAGACACACGTACAGAGACACACGTACAGACACACACACTCACACACACACGTACGTACAGAGACACACACGTACAGAGACACACACTCACACACGTACGTACAGAGACACACACAACACACGTACGTACAGACACACGTAAAGAGAGACACACACGTACGTACAGAGACACACACACGTACGTACAGAGACACACACACACACGTACGAACGTACAGAGACACACACGTACAGAGACACACACTCACACACGTACGTATAGAGACACACACACACACGTACAGAGACACACACACACACGTACGTACAGAGACACACACACGTACGTACAGAGACACACACACGTACGTACAGAGACAGACACGTACAGAGACACACACACGTACGTACAGAGACACACACACGTACGCACAGAGACACACACACGTACAGAGACACACGTACAGAGACAGACACACGTACAGAGACAGACACACACACACTTTGATTGTACTGATAAATACTACACTGTGGAGCGACGGCAGTCAAAGAAGAGCTTCTCCTGCTTTAAGAGAGAGAGGGTTTATTGATTTTATTCAGAGGACTTCAGTCTTTGACTGTTTGGTATGCGGAGAGGAAGCAGCAGATGTGTACTGAACAACAGAGAGGAGAGGAGAGTTTCTCAGGCAGGAGTGTAAGATAAGAGAAGAAGTACTTGATTGATCCTGATCTGGGAAATATTTGCGTTGCAGCAGCTTAAAAAACAAGGCATTGCAAATAAGAGAAATGAAAAGAGTATAATCACTTCTAAAATGGAAACATCTCAAAATAGAAAAAAACTGTAGAAAATATACATGTTGAAACACCAATGCACAGTAAACTAAATAAAGGATATTATATACATTAAGTGTGTGAGGAATGGAATATTAAATATAAAATGTTGCACAAACTGTAGGCTTTTTGAAGCTTTACTGACTCCACAACAAGCCAAACATCACATGTCCAAATAAAATACAAATAAAGGTGTATTTATATTGTTCACTTACGTCGAGCAGTGTGTGTAGATGCTGGTCCTGGAACACACTGTGCAGGAAATCTAGATCCTTCTCACTGCAGTCTGTCAGAGCGTGGATCTCCTCTAGACTGTCCAGCACCTGAGAGACAGCGCCTACAACACACATGCACACACACGTACAGAGACACACACACACACGTACACACACACACACACACACACACACACTATGATCAACTGTTTTCCTCTGATATGAAAGCAAAAACTCTTATTAAGCGTGACTTTTTAAAGCAGTGATCCATCAGTCACCGAAGGCTCTCCGAACGCATTTGTTAGGAGCATGCACACACACTCAAACATGTTCTCAATCAAGTTAAAGCTGCTAAATCACAGATAAAAGCATCATCACAACACACAGGGAACTGGGATACCTACGTTCTGCTGCTAGCATTCCTAGCACGTGGGAAGCATTAATAGAAACAGACAAACACAATTGCAAATGAACACCATGTTATATATATATATATTTATATATATTATACAGTATATACGGTGTGTATACACGGTGGGATATAGAAATGTGACTGAAAGTAGTGTCAACATACAAGTTCTGCAACAGGATGACCACATTTAGAGTGTAGACACTTTGCTTTCAGAGCATCTATCATCTGTCCTAACGAGCAGGGCTGTAACAGTTTATACTCATTTCATCTGCCGGAAAATGTTACCAATAGTTTCCAGTTGACTGCTGGGATAACCTGCTATTGAGTTGCATTCTGGGAACTCTGGATCCCACGTTGGGATGGAAAATGTGGTATTTTTCATCTGAGATCATAATACATAAATTCATTTAAGAAATCAAACGTAACAAAAGGGTTTTTATGAGAAACGTGCATTTTCCATTTCTCCCAAATTAAAATCTTTAAATGTGATTTCCTGAGGCCTCATTAAGATGCTAATCGACTGTCGTAAATGATATCATACAGTCTCTTAGTATTTTTAAGAACATGGCGGCTAAGGGTCTGTTTTTATACGGTGCCAATTCACTTATTTAATATTCACGGATTCCCTTACGTCTTGTGATTTGTTCAAGCGTCTTTCAAAGAGCTCACAACTCACAACACAAGAAACTGTTAGGAGGTGGTAGATTAGGGGTTACCTATTACCTTGAATATTCTAAATTGTATGCATTAAAGGGGCCGTGGTAAGCTCCTTTTTGGGGGATTTTAGCCTCTGCAGACCATTAACATGCACACACACTACAGAAGAGTCTAAGTCTTATATGATCAAGAAGCCTGGGACTTATTACCAACACCTTTTCTGTATCTGCTGCACATAAAGCATTTGTATTTAATGCAGAAATGTTTGAAATGTTTCTTGTTTTTCAAAAAATAATTCCCTGTAGCTGCCGGAGGGTGAAGCGTTCCCTGTGTGTGTGTGTGTGTGTGTGTGTGTGTGTGTGTGTGTGTGTGTGTGTGTGTGTGTGTGTGTGTTGTGTGTGTGTGGTGTGTGTGTGTGTGTGTGTGTGGTTGGTCTGTGGATGTGGGGCATTAAACAGCATCTATGATAACGTTTGTGTTATTAAGAGAAGCAGAAGAAGGAAGTTTAATTGAAGATGTGTGAAAGATGAATACAAATAAGTGTGTGTGTGTGTGTGTGTGCGTGTGCGTGTGTACCTGAGGAGGTGGGGTCTTCGGAGAAGTCGTGCATGTCCTCGGGGGGTCTCCGTAGAAAGAGTTGAATTTGTGTGAGGTAACTGCAGCCAGAACAGCTCCCTGAGACACAAACACACACCTTTAATCACACGTTGAAACATGGGAGAGTGTGTGTGTGTGTGTGTGTATATATGTACATGTGTATTAATGCATGTGTGCATTGGTGTATTTGTGTGTGTAGATGTGTGTGTGTGCCTGTATGTTCTCGTTAGTCTTAATGTAAGTGTATGTGTGTGTGTGGTGTATCACTGTGTATGTTTTGAGTATACAGTATGTGTTTGTTTTAGTGTTTATGTGTGTATTAAGATGTGTGTGTGTGTGAGTATCAGTGAATATGTGAACTTATATACGTGTGTGTTTTGTCTGTAGATTTGTATGTGGGTGTGATGTGTGTATAGGGTGTATTAGTTAATGTGTTTATGTGACTGTGTGTGTAGATGCATCTGCGTATTAGTGTTAATGTGTGTGTGTGTGTGTGTGTGTGTCTGTCTGTCTGTGTGTGTCTGTCTGTGTGTGTCTGTCTGTGTGTGTGTGTGTGTGTGTGTGTGTCTGTGTCTGTGTCTGTGTGTGTGTGTGTCTGTGTGTGTGTGTGTGTCTGTCTGTGTGTCTGTGTGTGTGTCTGTGTCTGTGTCTGTGTGTCTGTGTGTGTGTGTGTGTGTGTGTGTGTGTGTGTGTGTCTGTGTGTGTGTGTGTCTGTGTGTGTGTGTGTGTGTGTGTGTGTGTGTGTGTGTGTGTGTGTGTGTGTCTGTGTGTGTGTCTGTCTGTGTCTGTGTGTGTGTCTGTGTGTGTGTCTGTGCGTGCGTGCGTGCGTGCGTGTGTCTGTCTGTCTGTGTGTCTGTGTCTGTCTGTCTGTGTGTCTGTGTCTGTGTGTGTCTGTGTCTGTGTCTGTGTGTGTGTCTGTGTCTGTGTCTGTGTGTGTGTGTCTGTGTCTGTGCGTGTGCCTGTGTGTCTGTGTGTCTGTGTGTGTGTTGTGGTGTGTGTGTGTGTGTGTGTGTGGTGTGTGTGTGTGTGTGTGCGTGCGTGTGTGTGTGTACCTTGAGCTTCCTCCTGGAGTTGAACTTCCTCAGCTGCTCCACGGTCTCTGGGAGGTGGATCTTGTAGGCGTATCGGTCCCTCTCCTTAGAAAAAACACACACTAAATATCTCACACAAGTACACACTTAAAGGGGTAATCCACGGACCAGTATACGTTACGAGTACTACGAGTACTTTATGATTTCTCTTGTACATCTTGAGCTTCAGGACTAAGGTTTTAAACTCTTCATTTGAAGTGTGGATGTCATGCTTTCAAGGCTAAAGACAGGCTGTAATGAGACCTGATAATAAGTTGCTGGCTCCCACGTTGGAACGATAAATGGGATGTTCTTTATTTGAAATCCTAACAAGCATCAAACATGAGATGGGTGTTCCTGAAATATGCATTTTTAAATCCCCCCAAATGTCCTCAAACGTATTATCCTAAAGAGGAAGTGTTTTCGCTGCACTCTTCATGCACTTCCCCTGAAGTGTCCTCTTCTGACGGCATGGTGCCAACACAGAGGAACAGACCTTAATGTCGGGTTGTTTCTTTGAACTGCACAGTTTTTCATGTCCATGTTAAAAATATCTATTTCTGTGTTGAAATGTGTGATGGAGACGTGGCGGCTGCAGCTGGATCACTGTACTGTCTCAGATCAAGGTCATTGTATTATTTGACTTTCTATATGGAGCAACTGTCACAGAACCCAATCACCCCTGGGGCAAATAAAGAGCGTTACCTTGAGCCAGGGGTGGTTCAGCGCCTCGTAGACGGTGATCCTCTCGGCCGGGTCGAGCATCAGCATCCTCCGAACCAGATCCTTCGCACTCTCTGAGATCTGAGCCCACTGCCGGGGATTCAACTGGACACACACACACACACACACACACACACACACACACACACACACACACACACACACACACACACACACACACACACACACACACACACACACACACACACACACACACACACACACCACACACACACACACACACACACACACACACACACACACAACACACACACACACACACACACACACACACACACACACACACACACACACACACACACACACCACAACACACACACACACACACACACACACACACACACACACAGTGGGAGTTTGCTTTATGTTTTATGAAAAGCCATGTCTCTTTGCACTATTTGACTTACAGTAAGCATGTATCCAGATCATATATATACACTTTAAAAGGTCCCCTATTATGCAAAATCCCCTCTTATCCTCTTATGGGATGCTGCAATGATCTGTTTGGTGGTTCAGACAATCAGAGACATGTTCTGTAGATATCTGAGACCTGTGATATATCGATGGAGAAGAGTAGAATAGGGGATATTTAAGAGCTTAGTTTATAGTACAGGATATTCTTTTAACAGTGCCGTGACTGAGCTGTAGGACATAATGGGAATAAAATGCAAATCCAGTTAAAGTGTGGGCTGATGCTTTTAGGGTTGGGTCTCCAACCACAACATTTAAACTCATAAAACACGTCTGGCTTTCCTTTTGTTGCATGAAGGAGAATTCTTGCTGTAACTCTTTAAGTCTGGTGTTTTATGTGTGTGCATCATCTCAATGTCTCACTCTTTAAACACTGTTGAACTGAAAGCAACATGAGGCTCATTTGGTTCAAATCTTAAGGCCCTTACTCCTCATGACTACATGAAATCATGCATCTGAAAATAGCTTAAAGCTACTGTTGCTACCAGTCTCTAATAATGTTATATCATGTGGTGAAATTGAGACATCTTATTATGCTAATTTGATCTTTTATTGGACATTTTATGACCTAAGTCTTATTTTTTGGTATAGATTTTACTGTCTGTAACTGTTATCTGATACTTTGCTTAACGAGCTACTGCCGGTCATTGCCAGGAAACTCTTGTTAAGAAGATTTTATATTTAAATGAGGCTTTTCCTGGTTAAATACATACAAAACGTATATTTCCTGCAGTTTTTTTGGTTCTCTGTTGCTAGTGTTGTAGTATTCGAGACCAGACTTTTTAAAGGTCTCGGTCTTGTCTCAGTCTCAGACCTATAGGACCACGGCTGTGGCTGAGGATATGATTAGGGTTTAATACCAGAACAAATAACAATGATCCGGTACCAGGATTAATAAGAGTTGTAAATGTAAGTGTATTATGTAGTGTTGGATTCACACTAGTCTGGTTCTGGTCTTGATTCAGTCTCGCCCTGACTTGGTCTTGGTCTTGATTCGGTCTCAACCTCTTAAAGTCTTGGTCATGACTTGGTCTTGTCTTGGTCATGGTCTTGATTCGGTCTTAACCTCTTAAAGTCTTGGTCATGACTTGGTCTTGTCTTGGTCATGGTCATGACTTGGTTTCGACCTCTTAAAGTCTTGGTCTTGGTCTTGACTTGGTCTCAATCTCTTAAAGTCTTGGTCATGACTTGGTCTCGATCTATTAAAGTCTTGGTCTTGACTTGGTCTTGAATTGGTCTTGACCTCTTAAAGTCATGGTCTTGACTAGGTCTCGATCTCTTAAAGTATTGGTCTTGACTTGGTCTTGACCTCTTACAGTCTTGGTCTTGACTAGGTCTCGATCTCTTAAAGTATTGGTCTTGACTTGGTCTTGACCTCTTAAAGTCTTGGTCTTGACTTGGTATTGACCTCTTAAAGTCTTGGTCATGGTCTTGAGTCGGTCTTGACCTCTTACAGTCTTGGTCTTGACTAGGTCTCGATCTCTTAAAGTCTTGGTCTTGACTAGGTCTTGGTCTTGACTAGGTCTCGATCTCTTAAAGTCTTGGTCTTGACTAAGTCTTGGTCTTGACTTGGTCTCAACCTCTTAAAGTATTGGTCTTGGTCTTGACTTGGTTTTGACCTCTTAAAGTCTTGGTCATGACTTGGTATCTTGGTCTTGACTTGGTTCGAACTCTTAAAGTCTTGGTCATGACTTGGTATCTTGGTCTTGACTTGGTTTCGAACTCTTAAAGTCTTGGTAATGACTTTGTTTGTTTGTAGCCTTTATTTAACCATGTTAAAAAATCCCATTGAGATCAACGATCTCTTTTTCAAGGGAGACCTGGGGTACATTGGTTACACATAAAAACAACAGAAAACAAAAAGGACATCACAACATTGGTCTTGGTCTTGACTAGGTCTCGATCTCTTAAAGTCTTGGTCTTGACTAGGTCTTGGTCTTGACTTGGTCTCAACCTCTTAAAGTATTGGTCTTGGTCTTGACTTGGTTTCGACCTCTTAAAGTCTTGGTCATGACCAGAGTTGGGTGTAACGCGTTACAAAGTAACGCGTTACACCCAACTCTGGTTACTTTTATAAAATCAGTCATAATCACACTGACAGACAAGAGGGGTTTCCGCCGCAGGTTTATATGTACGTAATCTGCGCGACTTGCGCGTCCACATCTCCACGTGCACTGCTGCATAAACATGGCTGAGTCAGCGATAACTTTCGAGGGGTGGAGGTATGCCCATTATTTTGAGTTCGTCCGAAGAATAGACAGGAATGTGACGGTGAGGTGCAAACTGTGTCCAGGCCAGAAGCTGTTATCCACTGCTGTAAACACCACGTCAAACCTCAACAAACACCTGCAAAGAACACATGCTAAGGTGAAGCTAATAGCTAAGGACCCCCGAACCCAGAGTGAGGATGTTGTGAGTGCGCACAAATTAGAATTTGGAGGACCGGTAACCAAAGCAGAGATGGACAGGCTTGTAGCATCCTTCATAGTAGAGGTAATGTTGCCATTTGCACAGTGGAATCACCATCGCATCGTTCAGAGATATACTGCGCAAAATACAGATAGCAGGAGACAGAGGACAGCCATGGTCAGAGCTATCTGGATCAGTCTTATGCGACAATGGAAACTGAACTAAAGAGAACATTTGAAGCAGTCTGCGTGATCTGCCTGTAGGGAGGGGCGGGCCGGCCCTGCGAGTAAAGTAACGAGTAAAGTAACGAGTAAAGTAACGAGTAAAGTAACGAGTTACTTTATGTAGAGAGTAACGAAGTAGTGTAATATATTACTTTTTTTTAAAGTAATATATAATATATTACTTTTTTTTAGTAACGACCCCATCTCTGGTCATGACTTGGTCTTGGCTTGGTCTCAACCTCTTAAAGTGGTCATGACTTGGTCTTGGTCTTGACTTAGTCTCAACCTCTTAAAGTCTTAGTCTTGTCTTGGTCTTGTTTCACTCCGGTCTTGGTCATAACTTGTTCTCTGTCCATGTGGTCTTGACTACAGCACTACCTGTTGGCCTCTGACCTTGTATTTTCCTCTGCAGATGACCTCGAACAGCCTCTCCTTGGTGCCGTAGAAAGGCAGGCAGCCAGAGAGCAGGATGAAGCAGATGACTCCGCACCCCACACGTCCACAGGCTTCCCGTACGGCTCCCTCTTCACCACCTCGGGGGCCATGAAGTGAGGGGTCCCCACCCGACCTGTAGCACAGAGGAGGGGGGATTTAATATTATAAAAGTCACGTAATCCCAGCGTATTCATATAGAGCAGGGGGGTCAAACTGAGGTGGGAGGTAGTGGAGTACAAATACTTTGTTACTGTACTTAAGTACATTTTTCTGATATCAGTACTTTACTCCACTACTTATTTTTCTGACGACTTTTTACTTTGACTTCTTACATTTTGAACACAAATACCTGTACTTTCTACTTCTTACATGTTGAACAAATACCTGTACTTTCTACTTCTTACATGTTGAACACAAATACCTGTACTTTCTACTTCTTACATGTTGAACACAAATACCTGTACTTTCTACTTCTTACATGTTGAACACAAATACCTGTACTTTCTACTTCTTACATTTGAACACAAATACCTGTACTTTCTACTTCTTACATGTTGAACACAAATACCTGTACTTTCTACTTCTTACATGTTGAACACAAATACCTGTACTTTCTACTTCTTACATGTTGAACACAAATACCTGTACTTTCTACTTCTTACATGTTGAACACAAATACCTGTACTTTCTACTTCTTACATGTTGAACACAAATACCTGTACTTTCTACTTCTTACATGTTGAACACAAATACCTGTACTTTCTACTTCTTACATGTTGAACACAAATACCTGTACTTTCTACTTCTTACATGTTGAACACAAATACCTGTACTTTCTACTTCTTACATGTTGAACCAAATACCTGTACTTTCTACTTCTTACATGTTGAACACAAATACCTGTACTTTCTACTTCTTACATGTTGAACACAAATACCTGTACTTTCTACTTCTTACATGTTGAACACAAATACCTGTACTTTCTACTTCTTACATGTTGAAACAAATACCTGTACTTTCTACTTCTTACATGTTGAACACAAATACCTGTACTTTCTACTTCTTACATGTTGAACACAAATACCTGTACTTTCTACTTCTTACATGTTGAACACAAATACCTGTACTTTCTACTTCTCACATTTCCCAAACAGGCTGGTTCCTTTAGTTTGAATGTGTGTTTGGTGGCGTGATCATTATTATTTAGAGTCATTGCGTGCCTATTGATTTGAACACGATCCGTGTATCCATCATTTCCTGGTCTTCTCTAAAGAAGAGGGACCAATGAAAACGTTGTCATGTTGCCGTTGTTCAGCATGGAAACATTCATTAGCTAACAATGACATTATTGTTCTATTAATATAAAGGGAGGTCAGGTACTCTTTAAAACAGCTGCTAGTTATGGGTACTTTTTACTGAAGTACATTTCAAAGCCCTCTTTACTTTACTTGAGTAAAGAAGTTTAGTCAGTACTTCTACTTTCACCAGAGTATTTTTAAACACGAGTATCTGTACTTCTACTTGAGTAAAGGATGTGTGTACTTCTACTTGAGTAAAGGATGTGTGTACTTGTGCCATCTCTGATTATTTCTGTGGATTGATATGACTGCATATTGTCCCTTGTTCCTCGTCTGTTATAGCGAAAAATAACAACCTCCAGATTGTCAAAATGTAGTATACAACTAAGCTGTGTTATAAAGTCTATATAATATACTTGTCCTATGATTAGCTAATGCCACTAGTTTAGAGTACTTCTTCTAGGTAAACTTTGCCGTGGGTGATACCATTAATAAAAACACTTAATACCAACAGAAGACAATTAAACACGGGACTGAATAAACACAAGAACTGTCAAAAGTGCAACTAACGCCAAATATGTTCAGGTGTATATCAGTATGTAGCGTCTCTACTTTAAAGAGTCCTCTCCTGCTGATGTTCAGGTGTATATCAGTATGTAGTGTCTCTACTTTAAAGAGTCCTCTCCTGCTGATGTTCAGGTGTATATCAGTATGTCGTGTCTCTACTTTAAAGAGTCCTCTCCTGCTGATGTTCAGGTGTATATCAGTATGTAGTGTCTCTACTTTAAAGAGTCCTCTCCTGCTGATGTTCAGGTGTATATCAGTATGTAGTGTCTCTACTTTAAAGAGTCCTCTCCTGCTGATGTTCAGATGTATATCAGTATGTAGTGTCTCTACTTTAAAGAGTCCTCTCCTGCTGATGTTCAGGTGTATATCAGTATGTAGTGCCTCTACTTTAAAGAGTCCTCTCCTGCTGATGTTCAGATGTATATCAGTATGTAGTGTCTCTACTTTAAAGAGTCCTCTCCTGCTGATGTTCAGATGTATATCAGTATGTAGTGTCTCTACTTTAAAGAGTCCTCTCCTGCTGATGTTCAGGTGTATATCAGTATGTAGTGTCTCTACTTTAAAGAGTCCTCTCCTGCTGATGTTCAGGTGTATATCAGTATGTAGTGTCTCTACTTTAAAGAGTCCTCTCCTGCTGATGTTCAGGTGTTTATCAATATGTAGTGTCTCTACTTTAAAGAGTCCTCTCCTGCTGATGTTCAGGTGTATATCAGTATGTAGTGTCTCTACTTTAAAGAGTCCTCTCCTGCTGATGTTCAGGTGTATATCAGTATGTAGTGTCTCTACTTTAAAGAGTCCTCTCCTGCTGATGTTCAGGTGTATATCAGTATGTAGTGTCTCTACTTTAAAGAGTCCTCTCCTGCTGATGTTCAGGTGTATATCAGTATGTAGTGTCTCTACTTTAAAGAGTCCTCTCCTGCTGATGTTCATGTGTATATCAGTATGTAGTGTCTCTACTTTAAAGAGTCCTCTCCTGCTGATGTTCAGGTGTATATCAGTAAGTAGTGTATCTACTTTAAAGAGTCCTCTCCTGCTGATGTTCAGGTGTATATCAGTATGGAGTGTCTCTACTTTAAAGAGTCCTCTCCTGCTGATGTTCAGGTGTATTTCAGTATGGAGTGTCTCTACTTTAAAGAGTCTCCTGCTGATATTCAGGTGTATATCAGTATGTAGTGTCTCTACTTTAAAGAGTCCTCTCCTGCTGATGTTCAGGTGTATATCAGTATGTAGTGTCTCTACTTTAAAGAGTCCTCTCCTGCTGATGTCCAGGTGTATATCAGTATGTAGTGTCTCTACTTTAAAGAGTCCTCTCCTGCTGATGTCCAGGTGTATATCAGTATGTAGTGTCTCTACTTTAAAGAGTCCTCTCCTGCTGATGTTCAGGTGTATATCAGTATGTAGTGTCTCTACTTTAAAGAGTCCTCTCCTGCTGATGTTCAGGTGTATATCAGTATACCCTTGAAATAGTCTATTATTCTCAATGGGACTCTCAAGGTTAAATGATGGTTAACAAGAAATGGGATGAATACAAACAAATGTATTTAGCAAAAGTGCATGCAAGACAGTCATGCAGTGTTTCAGGAGAGCAACTCTTAATGTTCTCCTCTGCTCATAATGAAAGCTACATGAAGCCCTCAGGTAGACCAGATCGTCTGGAGGATTTATGTAGAAACACTTATAAATGTTTCAGCGTGTCAGGGTGAGCTTCCCAAAGTAGGGATGGGGCTTGTCATTTTTTACGACACGAGCAGGAAAACGGTGAAAGCTGACGGTGTTGGTTTTCTAAATAGACAATAGTTTGCAGATTCTTTATTTGTAGACAATTGTCTGTGTGTTCTTTGTTGCTGCCTGCACAGTGGGGGGGGGTCAACAGGAGGGGGTCTCTTATTATAAGCCCTCCTGGTGAAGCTCATAGCTGCAGGTGGAAATGATGCTTTTGCATTTTCCAAACAGGCTGGTTCCTTTAGTTTGAATGTGTGTTTGGTGGCGTGATCATTATTATTTAGAGTCATTGCGTGCCTATTGATTTGAACACGATCCGTGTATCCATCATTTCCTGGTCTTCTCTAAAGAAGAGGGACCAATGAAAACGTTGTCATGTTGCCGTTGTTCAGCATGGAAACATTCATTAGCTAACAATGACATTATTGTTCTATTAATATAAAGGGAGGTCAGGTACTCTTTAAAACAGCTGCTAGTTATGGGTACTTTTTACTGAAGTACATTTCAAAGCCGTCAGTACTTCTACTTTCACCAGAGTATTTTTAAACACGAGTATCTGTACTTCTACTTGAGTAAAGGATGTGTGTACTTCTACTTGAGTAAAGGATGTGTGTACTTTTGCCTTCTCTTGTGGTGAACACAAACACCTTCAGTGAGCACACAGAAGTGAAACTGTTTGACATGCAAACCTCCAACACCTCAGCTCCTTCCACTCAGGTCAGGCTCTTTGTGGTTGAGTTTCTCAGTAACCCATTCCACTGGCTCTCTCTCCTCCACCAGCCTGTTGTGCTCTGAGAGGAAACAGAGCACCATGGGAACTCACTATTTAAATCATTGGAGGCTCACAGAGTGCAGTTTGCCAGATGTAATCTCTTTTCTAGATGCAATCCCACCTCCTGTGCGTGCTTCTTTAGAGACCAACCAACAGGCTGCAAGCTCCTAGTTTGAACTGTCAACATGAGTGTGTGTGTGTGTGTGTGTGTGAGTGTGAGTGTGAGTGTGAGTGTGAGTGTGAGTGTGAGTGTGAGTGTGAGTGTGAGTGTGTGTGTGTGTGTGTGTGTGTGTGTGTGTGTGTGTGTGTGTGTGCTGCTAGTTATGGGTACTTTTTACTGAAGTACATTTCAAAGCCCAAACTTCTTTACTTTGACTTGAGTAAAGAAGTTTAGTCAGTACTTCTACTTTTACCAGAGTATTTTTAAACACGAGTATCTGTACTTCTACTTGAGTAAAGGATGTGTGTACTTTTGCCACATCAGCATTATGGTTGCACTCAAAGGGCCGGTTGTAACTTTAAGACTACATAAATATACACACACATATATATAAAAAATAATGTATTATACGTTATTGCCTCTGCATTGGATTATTATCGGATAGGGGAATAACTTCCTAATTAACTACGTCTGAAAGCAGAAGTCTAGGGCAAATCATTTCAAATAATTGCAAGTCTCTTCAGTGTCACAAAATGAGATGCATTGTGGGACATGTAGTTTATGGGCAACGTGCTTCTGTGAAGCGGCATGTAACCGTATAATAAACTCATTTTATTCTTTGCAAGTGTATCCACAGACAGGTGAAACACACATTGCTGCAAATGCTTCATTTGTATAGTCCCTTAACTAGATTGATTTCCATTGAATTTAAAATAATATTAAGATGAGATAAGAAGTACTTTATTGATCCCAATTTTGGAAATGTTTGCGTTGCAGCAGCATCAAAATACATGACATTGCACATAAGAGAAATTAAAAGACTAGAAATAAACAATCCAAAATGTAAACAACTCAAATAGAAATAAAATAGCATTAAAAAAAATCAATATACATTTTGAAATACAAATGTATAGTAACAAAATATAAAGCAGAGTATTATATATACATTAAGTGTGTAAGGAATGGAATATTTAATTGAACATAAATGTAAAATGTTCCATGTGAGTTTAAGATTCTTTGCATAGAATTATGACAGTATTATTTCTTAGCTTTACTTATATTTAGTGTATTTATTGACATTTTAGTGCAGATTTAAGCCTTGCAAACGTCTTCTTAATGTTGCTCTTTCTCCCAACATATATTGCATCTTTAAGTCCTTACAGTATGTGAAGCATTTTGGGATGCATATGTATATGAAAGGTGTTTGATAAATAAGGTTAAAAGGGTTGCAGTTGGAGAATCAGGAAGTGTTTTTGCTGCCCTTGGAGAATATCTGTTCCCTTTGTATGAATGCATTGTTAAAAACCAGAACAGACCTAAAGGTGGATTTCCTTCTCCTTCATAACGTGATTCATATCAAGGTTTAAATCTGAAATGTCATGTTCTGGTTTGTGCAAAGGGAAGTGCATCTGTGTTGCTGAGACCTCAAAGTGACCTCTGAATGAATCATCGCAGCTGTAGATTTCTCAAAGGAATACACACATATATATGAAGGTATGTATTTGACTTGTTTCTCTCCTAGCTCTGTCCAAAAGGTTTTGATTATTACACTTTTTGGAGTCTGTACTTTAATTTGATTGGTCAATAAAAACAGCAATGTGTTTATGAGACCTAACCATTTTACACACTCAAACTGAGCTTATTCTCACGCCTCTATTTTAATTGTTTAATGAACAAATGTCAGGGCTTGTTGGCCTCAGAGAGAGTTCGCTGCTTTATGAGGCTTCACTGCTGAGTCACACAGAAAGGCCCAGAAGCCACTCCTTAAGCCAGAAACTCTTCATAGGTCAATGCTACCGAATCAAACACTCCCACAACTCGCTGACTATGTCTTACATTTTGTAGAGGATGTATTTTTTAATGTCCTTGATTGTGGGCATGTATGTCCTGTATTTTGAACCTCTGTACTGCATGTTTACGTTTATTTTAGTTTTTTGCGTGATTCTTAAACACTTTTCAATGGACTAGAGTTAAACAATGTTATATTGGCTAACTCTCTTATTAATGTACACTTTCCCTGGTTAATGAAATCATCAAAAACAAAAATGTAATAAGAAAAATGTATATATAAACACAATTAATGTATGTTTGCAGATGCGTGTACAGATGTGTGTACAGATGCGTGTACAGATGTGTGTGTGCAGGTGTGTGTACAGATGTGTGTGTGTACAGATGTGTTTGCAGGTGTGTGTGTGTGTGTGCAGGTGTGTGTACAGATGTGTGTGTGCAGGTGTGTGTACAGATGTGTGTGTGCAGGTGTGTGTACAGATGTGTTTGCAGATGTGTGTGTGCAGGTGTGTGTACAGATGTGTGTGTGCAGGTGTGTGTACAGATGTGTGTGTGCAGGTGTGTGTACAGATGTGTTTGCAGATGTGTGTGTGCAGGTGTGTGTACAGATGTGTGTGTGCAGGTGTGTGTCCTCTACCTCCGGCCACCAGCCCAGACTCTCCCAGCTGGATGGCGACTCCGAATCCTCCGAGTTTCACCGGAGCTGAGTTCTCTTTGGAGGCGAGCAGCACGCAGTGAGGCTGAGAACCAGAGAGAGAGAGAGAGAGAGAGAGAGAGAGAGAGAGAGAGAGAGAGATATTTAAAGCTTGTTAGTCCTGATTAGAGAGACACCCTCACATGTGAAAGACACTCCCAAAAACCACCAAACCACGACCTCACACACAGGGGGAGGATCAGAGAGGATTCACATTCAGATCTTCAGTTGGTTTTAGATATAATTAGCTGATTTCATACAAGATTTGCTTCTGAACAAGATGTTTTATCTACATGACAGAAACTGGAAGAAACTACAGGGATTCCTTGAGGAAAAACTAATTGACTTGCACATTTAATTTAAGCAAAACACGCTTCTATGGTGGAAAAAAAATCCCACAATGTCACATTTGTACTGAAAGATAGTTGAATAACTAGAACCCTGGGTGAAGCAACTCAACCGTGACTTGACATGTCTTCAAGCTCTTTATTGTTCTCAAACTGTCTGTGCTGCAGCACCTGTTTTCACCCTCTGTCTGAAACCAGAGCCCAGTCTGCTCTGATTGGTTAGCTGTCCGGCTCTGTTGTGATTGGTCAACCGCTTAGAGATGTCCCGCCCCCTTAGCCTATCACGTACAATGTGTTGGAGCGCTAGCCAATAGGAGTGTGAGTGTTCTGTAGTGATGTCACTTTGTTCAGGAAGTAAACAAAGGAGTCCGCAAACCCCCCCCCCCCCCCTCCTCGAGGGAAAACAGGGCTTTTAGCCTTTGCAGACCATTTACATGCACTAACACAGTGGTTCTCAACTGGTGGGTCGCGACCCGGATCCGTTTCGAGTGGGTCGCGGATGAGTGAGTGAAGAGAAAAATAAAGTTTAAAAAATATTATTAATATGTCGGGTAGTAATAGATGTATTTATTTTCTTCTCAGAGTGTACCAGAATGTGTAGTTTATATGTTAGTATTTCTAAAAATCTCCTGGGGGAGAATCCCCCCAGACCCCCTGCTGGGGTTGGGCTTTCAGCATGTGGGCCTTTTTATATAGTTCAGCTTTGATTCCATCATATCATTAAACCTTTTTAAAAGCATACTTTGGTTCTGTGAAGGGATATAAGGGATATATGCACTGTACTTCACTTTCATTAATATTGTATGCTGAAAAGCGTATATATATATTACAGCACGATTTTTTGTTGAATAGATTTGAGTGGTTCAAAATGTTGGGTCTCGATTTATTGACAAAGTAAAAAGTGGGTCCCGAGGCCTGACCAGTTGAGAACCACTGCATAACATATATAACACACTACAGTAAAGGAGTCCACAAACCCCCCCCCCCCCTCGAGGGAAAACAGGGATTTTAGCCTTTGCAGACCATTTACATGCACTAACACACTACAGTAAAGGAGAAATCCACAAAAGCAGAATAGGACCTCTTCAACCAAAAACCAAGTCTCTCTTTAAACTCCTCAAAAATAAATATGACATGTTATCTGAACGAATGAAAGCCAATATAAGGCAAGGCAAGTGTATTTATAGAGCACCTTTCAACACAAGGCAATTCAAAAGGCACATGAATAAAAGTGACAGTGTGAGATGTGAATAGTTCAATTCAAAGCAGCGGCAAACTGAAAAGTCTTCAGCCTGGATTTCAAAGTAGTCAGAGTTGCAGCATATGTGGAGCATGAGAACTGAACGCTGCTATAAGGTAGATATTCTACTTTCCACCACTGATTGTGTTTTTCGATCACCAGTGGGTGCTCTGTAATCTGCTCTAACCCCTCCCTGTCTTTCTGTCTCAATCTGAATTCGGCAGAAAGAGGCGGGCTGACCACAGCTTTAACTTTCCTCCGTACATAAACCACACGTTGCATTTTAGAAACCGTTTGTATTTCTGTCCTCGGCGCTGCGGGGGAGGTTTGCTCACAGAGAGGAAACAAAAGGAAGTTATATTTGGTGGATGAAACACAGACTTCGTGAACTTTATGAGGACATGTTGGAGAGTTCTTCACGTGGATTAAACTCAAGGGGATAAACTGGAGTGAAAGACGGGAAGAAGTGCAAGAAGAAAGAACGTCTTTTTGAAATGGACTTCAATGATTAGGTGAGCACGTCTTTTACAGCAACATGTTTTTATCGTGTTGCTCGGGCTGCAAGATAAGGGCTTCCTGCTGTGAGTTTCTGATGGAATGATTCTGCAGAAATACTTCATGCAACTCATCTGTTTTACATGAATCCAAGATATCATCACATGCAAAGAAGTACAGAGTTATCTATGAGGATCTTTGGGTTGGTTTACTACAAGCTTTCTGTGAAGGCTAGTCTATACAGACCTTAGATGGCTTCACCCCCCTTTAAAGTCCTTTTAGCATTGATGTTTTTATGTTTATTGAATGTATAATAATCTATTTATGTGCCAGGTGTTTTGTTCTACGTAGTTTTTTTTTTTATTTGAAAGTGTATTGGGACTTTGCTGCATGTTGTTTTCTGCCTGTTTGGAAAATGTAAGAAGTAGAAAGTAAAAAGTCGTCAGAAAAATAAGTCGTGGAGGAAAGTACTGATGCCAGAAAAATTTACTTAAGTACAGCAACGAAGTATTTGTACTCCATTCCTTTCCAAGCATTTATGATAAGGGTGAAAAGTTAAAGTGGCCCTATCATGCTATATTTGAAATATAGTGTAGGACCATACCTATATAAGGCATATTTATAATATTTTTACAAGTCCTTTTAGCATTGATGTTTTTACGTGTATTCAATGTATAATAATCCATTTCCTTGCCAGGTGTTTTGTTTACGTAGTCTTTATTTTATTTTAAAATGTATTGGGACTTTGCGGCATGTTGTTTCCTGCACTTTAAATCAATATTTTAATCTTACTTATTTGAAACATAACTGTGTATGTAGTATATTTCTGTTATATCCTCTACCCATCTTCTCCTACTTCCTCCACTTGGCTTTGGACTTTCTAAATGTATATTGTTATTATTTGCTTTATTTGCTTGTAAAGCGTCTTTTATTTCTAATATAATAATAATAATAATAATAATTAAAATAATGCATTATCACGATTTTTATTTAACCTAATAATCATAGTAAATAATGTATTCATAATAATATAATTAAAGTAATACTTTTATAATATTTCATGATAATTGTATTATTATTTTAGAAATATACTAGAATTATTATTATATTTCAATATAATTTAATTCAAATTATTTAACTCATTTATTTTATTATTAGTATATTATTTTTGTATTGAGCAACTGTCACAAAACCTCAAATAACGTATTGTACATGTTTTTCTCTTTGTTTAGCTGCACCTTGGCTATTAGACTCAAAAGATCAAACGTGAAGTACTTCACTATATTTAGGTAAATTGAGACTAATAAACCAGCACTTAAAAGTAATATGGCTTTGAAGCAAATGTACTTGCAGGATTACGTTGTCTGAGTTGATCTTCATGGTTTATTGCACTCACTTTAAGTGGCTTAGTATAAAAGTTTCAACACAATGAAATGTACTTAAATGTCTATTTTGAGCTGCACTGTCCCTTTGCTGCTGGAACTCTGTAAATATCCCCCACAATAAAGCATTTCTGTTTCTATATTTCTAGGAACGACCATCACAGAAGCCACCATGACCACAAACATCTCTTCCCAGACTCCCAACAACGAGTCCTGTGTGGATCCGAAGGCGCTTCAGAGCCCTTTGGCGGTTCTCTACTCTATAATCTTCATCCTGGGACTCGTTGGGAACCTCGTGGCTTTATGGGTCTTCTTCTGCGTTAGCTCCAAGAAGAACTCTGTGCGGGTGTTCCTCATAAACGTTGCGTTCGCTGATCTGCTTCGGTTGTGTGTCTGCCGTTCAGAATCTTTTATCACAGCCGAGGGAACGAGTGGACGCTTGGACCCACGCTGTGTAAAGTTGTAGGGAATTTCTTCTATATGAACATGTATATAAGCGTCACTTTGCTGGGTCTGATCAGCGTGGATCGGTACCTGAAGATCCACAGAGGGACGGGGGTGCAGTACCGGCTGCGGTCCACCAGGGGGAGCTGGTTTCTGTGTGCTGGGGTTTGGATCGTCGCCTTCATTTTCACCACGGTGTTGCTGGTGTCCAAAACCACTCTGAGCAGGACAGGTGGGTCACAGAATGCTACTTTCATTTGTATTGGTCCAAGCATCAGAGATGGCAAGAGTACACACATCCTTTACTCAAGTAGAAGTACACACTCCTTTACTCAAGTAGAAGTACACACATTCTTTACTCAAGTAGAAGTACACACATCCTTTACTCAAGTAGAAGTACACACATCCTTTACTCAAGTAGAAGTACACACATCCTTTACTCAAGTAGAAGTACACACATCCTTTACTCAAGTAGAAGTACACACATCCTTTACTCAAGTAGAAGTACACACATCCTTTACTCAAGTAGAAGTACACACATCCTTTACTCAAGTAGAAGTACACACATCCTTTACTCAAGTAGAAGTACACACATCCTTTACTCAAGTAGAAGTACACACATCCTTTACTCAAGTAGAAGTAACACACATCCTTTACTCAAGTAGAAGTACACACATCCTCTACTCAAGTAGAAGTACACACATCCTTTACTCAAGTAGAAGTACACACATCCTTTACTCAAGTTAAAGTACACACATCCTTTACTCAAGTAGAAGTACACACATCCTTTACTCAAGTAGAAGTACACACATCCTTTCCTCAAGTAGAAGTACAGATACTCGTGTTTAAAAATACTCTGGTGAAAGTAGAAGTACTGACAAACTTCTTTACTCAAGTAGAAGTACACACATCCTTGACTCAAGTAGAAGTACACACATCCTTTACTCAAGTTAAAGTACACACATCCTTTACTCAAGTAGAAGTACACACATCCTTTACTCAAGTAGAAGTACAGATACTCGTGTTTAAAAATACTCTGGTGAAAGTAGAAGTACTGACTAAACTTCTTTACTCAAGTAAAAGTAAAGAGGGCTTTGAAATGTACTTAAGTAAAAAGTACCCATAACTAGCAGCTGTTTTAAAGAGTACCTGACCTCCCTTTATATTAATAGAACAATAATGTCATTGTTAGCTAATGAATGTTTCCATGCTGAACAACGGCAACATGACAACGTATTAAAAACACATGCAAACTCATCTGTTTTACATGAATCCAAGATATCATCACATGCAAAGAAGTACAGAGTTATCAATGAGGATCTTTGGGTTGGTTTATTACAAGCTTTCTGTGAAGGCTAATCTATACAGACCTTAGATGGCTTCACCCCCCTTTAAAGTCCTTTTAGCATTGATGTTTTTATGTTTATTGAATGTATAATAATCTATTTATTTGCCAGGTGTTTTGTTCTACGTAGTCTTTTTTTTTATTTGAAAGTGTATTGGGACTTTGCTGCATGTTGTTTTCTGCCTGTTTGGAAAATGTAACAAGTAGAAAGTACAGGTATTTGGGTTCAAAATGTAAGAAGTAAAAGTAAAAAGTCGTCAGAAAAATAAGTCGTG
This sequence comes from Trematomus loennbergii, assembly GCA_012861695.1. Taxonomy (NCBI): domain Eukaryota; kingdom Metazoa; phylum Chordata; class Actinopteri; order Perciformes; family Nototheniidae; genus Trematomus; species Trematomus loennbergii. The sequence goes on along the minus strand of JAAOOA010000857.1, from coordinate 81,208 downwards.
GAGGAAAGTACTGATGCCAGAAAAATTTACTTAAGTACAGTAACAAAGTATTTGTACTCCATTCCTTTCCAAGCATTTATGATAAGGGTGAAAAGTTAAAGTGGCCCTATCATGCTATATTTGAATAATATAGTGTAGGACCATACCTATATAAGGCATATTATACTTTTTTTTTTCAAAATACCAAACAGATCATGCATTTTAGCCATGCCTCATTTCGCTCAGTTTGACAATTTCTAGCTCTGGGCTGATTCAGTGAGAACAGCACCACCTACAGGCCTGACATATGTACTACAGCGTCTCCAGCGCTTTGGAACGGCAATGGCCGTGGCTGTCTCCTCCTGATTGGTGGAGTTGGCCCAATAGCCGTAGCGCCACCGTCCTGACGTCAGGACAGTGTTCAAATCTGGATCAGTTTTTATCAGATCCGTTGCAGCCCCTTTTTTAGAGATTTGGGTATGGAGGAAAATAGAGAGGGTTGTGTTTTCTGACACTTGGTGAGTTCCCTGGAACACCGGGGACACATATTCATGTAGAAAAGACGTACAAAAGTGCATTTTGCATGATAGGTCCCCTTTAAGTTTTGTATCGATCCAGTAAAGTTGTGCAGGCTCTTTCACAGATTCAGTCTTCAGTATAACGTAGAAAATATGTGACCTTATCCCAACTCATTTACCCTCGCAGATTGGCAACACTATAAACAATTCTTTATCTTGGTCTGTCTTTAAAAAAAAAAACGCTTGGTTGTGAAGCAATTAAGTCAGAGATTGAAGACGCTGATTGGCTGTGGAGTCTCCTCTGAAATGCAGTATGTTTTTCGACAAGTTATCAGCCAATAAAAGTAGTTATTCCCAGAGGATTGTTGACATCCACCTGGATTCAGCTTCTTAACCATAGACACATGCATTTCCAAGCATTTGGACTACCTATGTTGTAAATGTAGTATCTTTTCAATTTACACACGACATCTATTGCACGTCTGTCCGTCCTGAGTGTGGTCTGCAGATTGATAACACTATAAAAATATTTTGATCTTGGTCTGTCTTTAAAAAAAACCCTCCTTTTGAAGCAAATAGGTCAGAGATTGAATATGCTGGAAGGCTGTAGACTGGGATATGTTTTTGACAAGTTATCAGCCAATACAAAGTATTTATCCTGACTCATTTTGACCTTGTTTTCTGCCTCCAGATGTTTCCACTACAAGCTCCTTGACCACGCGAAGTGGAAAGCCTACATCAACATCTGCATGCTGGTTCTCTTCTGGCTGGTCTTCGTCTCTCTGGTGGTTTCTTACGCCAAGATCGCCCTCAAACTCCAAAGGATATCAAAGGAGAAACCAGACCTTCCCAACGCCGCCCGATACAAACGCACCGCCAGAAAGTCCTTCTTCATCCTCTTCCTCTTCACCGTCTGCTTCGTCCCATATCACATCGTCCGGGTTTTCTACATAAAAACGCAGATCACAGATACGGCGTGTATCTGGAGGGGCGTGGCAGATAAAGCTAACGAGGTGGCGTTGCTTTTCTCGGCCCTGAACAGCTGCCTGGACCCCGTCATGTACTTCCTGTTGTCTTCGTCTGTGAGGAAGGAGGTTCTGCGCCTGGTGAGCAGCGTGTTCTGTGTGCGAGATGCTAATGGAGTTAGCGGTAGCAGCTCCACGGTGGAGAACGTGAGGTCGGAGAGAGGACAGGCGAACATACACTTAAGCAGCCAATTAAAGGAGGAGACAACCCAGTGATGACGTATTATAGCAGGCCGAGTTAGCATCCAGGGGGCTGCCTCAATACATAAACAAGCTAAAGGTGGCTAATGTTAGGCTATAAAGGAACTACAGCACGGTCACATGACTTCACGTCACCACCGCTAAGCTAAAGGCGGCTAATGTTGGGCTATAAAGGAACTACAGCACGGTCACATGACTTCACGTCACCACCGCTAAGCTAAAGGCGGCTAATGTTGGGCTATAAAGGAACTACAGCACGGTCACATGACTTCACGTCACCACCGCTAAGCTAAAGGAGGCTAATGTTGGGCTATAAAGGAACTACAGCACGGTCACATGACTTCACGTCACCACCGCTAAGCTAAAGGAGGCTAATGTTGGGTATAAAGGAACTACAGCACGGTCACATGACTTCACGTCACCACCGCTAAGCTAAAGGTGGCTAATGTTGGGCTCCAGAATTTGCAATGCAGGAATTCCTCTTACAAAAGCATCTTGAATTACCGCCGTCTTTATCCACAGTGACCAATTGTACCCGTTTAGAAAAAATAGTGCAGCAGCAGCATCAGTTTTTATGTTACGTCATCTTCCAGCAGTTTCTGAAGCATTTTGTAACTTACATCCATAAATAATGTAATATACACTGCTTTTATTATCCTTTTTGAGTGAATAAACAATATGTATGAAATAAATCAGTCAAACGTGTATAGCTATTCTGTCATTTTGCCCAAAAATGCCATATTTATTGTGTCAAACTGCAAAAAAAATTGAACTCTTTGATGGTGGGGCAATGCTTAATTTTCTCCATATTTATGGAAATACATCAAAAACTAGTTGAGATATTTCAGTCTGGTTGAAGTAAAGGGACTTTTTCTTGCAGGTAAAGTATATTTCATATTTCCCACTGTGTACATTAGTGGAACAAGACACTATCATACAATTGGGATCACCAAGAAAATGATTTTTACGGAATCTGAGATCAAGTGCTGCTGGAATAAAAGCAACCGAACCCTGCAGATAATGAGTGTGACGTTTTTCCTTCACACAAATGTGAAAGGAAATAAGTTGCAGGCGACTTCAAAGCCTAGACTTTCACGACAAATTACAAAGATCACAAGCTCACAGAAAACCCAGAGGAGCTTTTACTGAGATGAAAGCGTCTGACGTCACAGACAGAAACATAAAAAACACTGTGTAAAAGTCAGGAGCTTCTCTGATATGTAAAGAACATGCTTTCATACTCAGGAGGGTGACTACAGGTTGTTTTTATTTACTACGTCATTCTATTTGGTGTCAATCATTATCTACAGTGTGACAGGAGGGAGGAGAATATGCTCCAGAAATATAACTAGAACAACAGCGCCATCTAGAGGAGGAGCAGGTACTTAGAAATGTGTATATAAGAGTATTTCCACACTGCAGTATTACTTAGTTTGACCTCTGCCTAAATAGAGAAGAGGGTATCTGAGAGGCCTAAAATGTATTCACACATTTAAATACATGTTCAGGTGTATATCAGTATGTAGTGTCTCTACTTTAAAGAGTCCTCTCCTGCTGATGTTCAGGTGTATATCAGTATGTAGTGTCTCTACTTTAAAGAGTCCTCTCCTGCTGATGTTCAGGTGTATATCAGTATGTAGTGTCTCTACTTTAAAGAGTCCTCTCCTGCTGATGTTCAGGTGTATATCAGTATGTAGTGTCTCTACTTTAAAGAGTCCTCTCCTGCTGATGTTCAGGTGTATATCAGTATGTAGTGTCTCTACTTTAAAGAGTCCTCTCCTGCTGATGTTCAGGTGTATATCAGTATGTAGTGTCTCTACTTTAAAGAGTCCTCTCCTGCTGATGTTCAGGTGTATATCAGTATGTAGTGTCTCTACTTTAAAGAGTCCTCTCCTGCTGATGTTCAGGTGTATATCAGTATGTAGTGTCTCTACTTTAAAGAGTCCTCTCCTGCTGATGTTCAGGTGTATATCAGTATGTAGTGTCTCTACTTTAAAGAGTCTCTCCTGCTGATGTTCAGGTGTATATCAGTATGTAGTGTCTCTACTTTAAAGAGTCCTCTCCTGCTGATGTTCAGGTGTATATCAGTATGTAGTGTCTCTACTTTAAAGAGTCCTCTCCTGCTGATGTTCAGGTGTATATCAGTATGTAGTGTCTCTACTTTAAAGAGTCCTCTCCTGCTGATGTTCAGGTGTATATCAGTATGTAGTGTCTCTACTTTAAAGAGTCCTCTCCTACTGATGTTCAGGTGTATATCAGTATGTAGTGTCTCTACTTTAAAGAGTCCTCTCCTGCTGATGTTCAGGTGTATATCAGTATGTAGTGTCTCTACTTTAAAGAGTCCTCTCCTGCTGATGTTCAGGTGTATATCAGTATGTAGTGTCTGTACTTTAAAGAGTCCTCTCCTGCTGATGTTCAGGTGTATATCAGTATGTAGTGTCTCTACTTTAAAGAGTCCTCTCCTGCTGATGTTCAGGTGTATATCAGTATGTAGTGTCTCTACTTTAAAGAGTCCTCTCCTGCTGATGTTCAGGTGTATATCAGTATGTAGTGTCTCTACTTTAAAGAGTCCTCTCCTGCTGATGTTCAGGTGTATGTTCGACTGTGATTGGTCAACCGCTTAGAGATGTCCCGCCCCCTTAGCCTATCAAGTACAATGTGATGGAGCGCTATCCAATAGAAGTGCGAGTGTTACATAGTGATGTCATTATGGTCCAGAAGTAAACAAAGGAGTCACACTACAGGGAAGTCAACTCCCCAAAAAGCAGAACAGGGCGTCACTAAAATATGCATTATTTGTACTTTAAAAAGTGTCACCAGCTCACACAGATAAGGCGCTGCTGTGAACATGCACCACACATCTCATGTACTAAATACTCATGCACAGTAACCACAGCTTGACCCTCATCTCTTAAACCGTATCTCTCATCAACCCACAGCGTAACTGAGGAAGTGGAACCTGAAATAGCGAGAGAGACGCCGACATGTCGTGTTTAGAGCAGCTCTGATGTGAAATGACACAAGCACAAACCTGAAGTACCGTAAAAAAAACAGGAAGTCTGAGAAAAGATTCACATCGAGCCGGAGAGTTGTTTTTACTTTGAGCTGTGAATGTTACATTTAAAGAACTGTGAATGTTACATTTAAAGAACTGTGAATGTTACATTTAAAGAACTGTGAATGTTACATTTAAGAACTGCAGCCGTTTGTTCTTCAATGACCTGGACGGAGCTCCTGTTAGAGGTACGTATACGAATGATTGCACCGTGAAATAACTCCATTTTAAAGGGTTTAATCAAAATGTAACATACAGTAACATGCTCAAACGTTGTTGTTTAAATATAGCATGATATATATATTTCTTATGAACACGTATTGGAGGATATTTTGTTGGTTACAAGAGGAGCAAAGGATTGTCGATTCAAATAATAATAATAGGAGAGTTTTTTTTAAGCTTTTTGATTTGACATTTGAATACAAATTTTAGATTTATGCTTTTTTAAAAGTGCTTGGATTTAAATTCAAGCCCAAATGTGTGCAGACATACATCGATAAGATCCTTTTACAATTACTAAGACAATTCATCGTCAAAATAAATGTATTTATGACCAACGAGAGAGCGCTGGACTTGGAATCAGGGGGTACTAAGTTCGAGTCCCACTGCAGTCAGCATGTCGTTGTGTCCCTGAAGACACTTCACCCCAAGTTGCTCCTGTGGGGATTGTCCACAGTACTGAATGTATGCAAGTCGCTTTGGATAAAAGCGTCTAACAAATGACATGTAATGTAATACGTACGTTAATAATGTCAAAAGCGTTGATTTAATGTTAAAAAAAGCAAGGACTTTAAGACTGTTTAAGAAGTTTGGGATGAACCTTAAGACTAAACTTTGCAACGTCAGAAACAAGTCTTAAGACTTCCCGTGACTTTTTTTAAAGATTGATTTACGCCATTTTAATATCAATGAGGGCCTTGTTTTCTCACCTTTTAAGATTCAAGGCTTCATCATCATGAGCTCAGCAGCTACAGTGTAGATATGGCAATGACAAACTGAAGTCCCAGGCTCCTCCAACAGAGCAACATGAATATATTTAGGACATCAAACAAATACAACAGATACAATAGTGTAAGAGAATGTTTTGAGATGTGCAAAAATGTAAATAGAATTTTTTAATTGACCTAAAAAACAGGAATCCTGCGTAAAAGTGGTGGCCATTATAACTAATGTTGTGTCAAATTATCATATCATCATTTATTATCATATTCTCACAGATAAGCATGTATTTTACTCCAATTGTTTTTCACTCTGTTAAATAGTATTTTTTAGTCTTGTATGTGTGTAACAGACATATGTTAAGTTATAACAAAAGACACACTTTGTCAAAGAATCATTTATCAGTTTCTCTCAAGGGAATTAGAATTTCCTCCACACTTAATAAACATCCTCCACATGTGTCTGTCTCTCATCCATCACTGTTGTGTCTCTTCAGATCAAATGGAGAACATTGCCTGTGTCTTAAGACCGTTTGAAAGATTGATTCATGCCATTTTAATATCAATGAGGGCCTTATTGTGTCTCCGGGTTTCTCACTTTTAAAACAGGAACCCTGCATACAACTGGTGACCGTTATAACTTGAAGCTCACCTATTGTGCAAAATCCTCTTCCTCATGTCTCTTCTACATCAACATGTGTCCCTCTTCTTCATGTCTCTTCTTCATCAACATGTGTCCCCTCTTCTTCATGTCTCTTCTACATCAACATGTGTCCCCTCTTCTTCATGTCTCTTCTACATCAACATGTGTCCCCTCTTCTTCATGTCTCTTCTACATCAACATGTGTCCCCTCTTCTTCATGTCTCTTCTACATCAACATGTGTCCCCTCTTCTTCATGTCTCTTCTACATCAACATGTGTCCCCTCTTCTTCATGTCTCTTCTTCATAACATGTGTCCCCTCTTCTTCATGTCTCTTCTACATCAACATGTGTCCCCTCTTCTTCATGTCTCTTCTACATCAACATGTGTCCCCTCTTCTTCATGTCTCTTCTACATCACCATGTGTCCCCTCTTCTTCATGTCTCTTCTACATCAACATGTGTCCCCTCTTCTTCATGTCTCTTCTACATCAACATGTGTCCCCTCTTCTTCATGTCTCTTCTACATCAACATGTGTCCCCTCTTCTTCATGTCTCTTCTTCATCAACATGTGTCCCCTCTTCTTCATGTCTCTTCTACATCAACATGTGTCCCCTCTTCTTCATGTCTCTTCTACATCAACATGTGTCCCCTCTTCTTCATGTCTCTTCTACATCAACATGTGTCCCCTCTTCTTCATGTCTCTTCTACATCAACATGTGTCCCCTCTTCTTCATGTCTCTTCTACATCAACATGTGTCACCTCTTCTTCATGTCTCTTCTACATCAACATGTGTCCCCTCTTCTTCATGTCTCTTCTACATCAACATGTGTCCCCTCTTCTTCATGTCTCTTCTACATCAACATGTGTCCCCTCTTCTTCATGTCTCTTCTACATCAACATGTGTCCCCTCTTCTTCATGTCTCTTCTACATCAACATGTGTCCCTCTTCTTCATGTCTCTTCTACATCAACATGTGTCCCCTCTTCTTCACGTCTCTTCTACATCAACATGTGTCCCCTCTTCTTCATGTCTCTTCTACATCAACATGTGTCCCCTCTTCTTCATGTCTCTTCTACATCAACATGTGTCCCCTCTTCTTCATGTCTCTTCTACATCAACATGTGTCCCCTCTTCTTCATGTCTCTTCTACATCAACATGTGTCCCTCTTCTTCATGTCTCTTCTACATCAACATGTGTCCCCTCTTCTTCACGTCTCTTCTACATCAACATGTGTCCCCTCTTCTTCATGTCTCTTCTACATCAACATGTGTCCCCTCTTCTTCACGTCTCTTCTACATCAACATGTGTCCCCTCTTCTTCATGTCTCTTCTACATCAACATGTGTCCCCTCTTCTTCATGTCTCTTCTACATCAACATGTGTCCCCTCTTCTTCATGTCTCTTCTACATCAACATGTGTCCCCTCTTCTTCATGTCTCTTCTACATCACCATGTGTCCCCTCTTCTTCATGTCTCTTCTACATCAACATGTGTCCCCTCTTCTTCATGTCTCTTCTACATCAACATGTGTCCCCTCTTCTTCATGTCTCTTCTACATCAACATGTGTCCCCTCTTCTTCATGTCTCTTCTACATCAACATGTGTCCCCTCTTCTCCATGTCTTTCTACATCAACATGTGTCCCCTCTTCTTCATGTCTCTTCTACATCAACATGTGTCCCCTCTTCTTCATGTCTCTTCTTCATCAACATGTGTCCCCTCTTCTTCATGTCTCTTCTTCATCAACATGTGTCCCCTCTTCTTCATGTCTCTTCTTCATCAACATGTGTCCCCTCTGTGTAAAGAGACTCTGAAAGTTTCAGGAACAAAGATTCTCTCTCTTTTTGATCCATTTCTATAAAAACCTGTCTGAAAATGAGCTGATCAGATTTTGGCCACTTTATGATGTCATAACGATGTTTTGTCTTGTGTAACCATTAGCCAATCAGCAACCAAGGTAACCCCCCCCACCTTATCACCTGAATCTCCTCCTAGAGCACCATTGTGTTATTTTTAACCAAATCTCTCTCAGAGGGGCGTGGGGGGGCTCCTTATTTTCATCTAAAGTAACAGGCAGAGAATCAGCACTTTGGAAACAGGGCTGAAACAGAGGGGATTATGGGTAATGCTGCAATGATCTGTTTGGTGTTTCAGCCAATCAGAGACAGGCTCTGTATATATCTGAGACCTGTGATATATTGATGAGAAACAGTATAATAGGGGACCTTTAAAAACATGTTTCTCCCTCTCATCCATCACTTTGTGTCTCTTCAGATCAAATGGAGAACATTTCGACCCTTTCCCTCTGGATAACTCCTCCCTCTCTTCCTCTTTTCTCTCCCTTTGTCTCACTTTCACCACCCTCTTCTTCCTCCCCTCTGCCTACACCCTCCTCTTCCTCACCGCTCTCCAGGAAACATCCTCTCTTTGTGGGTGTTTCTCCGCTGCATCTCCACTGTCTCCCCTATCCACGTCTACCTGTCTCACCTGAGCATCTCCAACCTGATTCTGTCTCTCACCACTCCCTTCCTGGCCGCGCTTACTACGCGTGGGGCTCTGATTGGGCGCTGAGCAGCACTCTGTGTCAGCTGGTTCTTCACGGCATCACCCCGGTGCTGCACATCAACATCTACATCAGCATCATGATCCTCACCTGGCTGGCGCTGAGCCGCTTCGCCTCCCTCATACAGGTGTGACTAAAACAATATCTATTATACCCCTTTTCCATCAAACCAGATCCCAGTGTGAACCAGTTCTTCCTGTTTCCACCACAGCGGGGCATTACATCTGTACAAGTTGTCTTAAAAATATCCAATTTGCATTAAAGAGAAAGGCATTCTTTAAACAAATCAATATATATCCGATGTTAGAATGAAAAAATAAAGAAAGTTGCCATATTTGTACTCCTGGTGGGCGGATTTTCACACATTTCTGGTACATTTGAAAGTTTAAGGGGACTCAAAACTGCCATTTTTTATCCTAAACATTTTAGAAATTGATTCAACAACCTCCAAAACAACTCAAAATCGGCCAAGCCATTTTTGACTATTTCCCACATAATGGCTATAATGCCAATTAATGCAACTTTGGCCAATTGCCCAACATATCCAAGTTAGCATCCGGAAGTTTTAATGTGCTGAGGACCCCTACTTTACATTTCTAGCATAACACTTTGGGTTCTCAACATTTCCGTGTTCACACAGCTGGCAAGTAAACTTAAAGTGGACCTATCATGCTATATTTGAATAATATAATATTTTTTTCAAAATACCAAACAGATCATGCATTTTAGCCATGCCTCATTTTGCTCAATTTGACATTTTTTAGCTCTGTTTTTGCAAGGGTTGATTCTGTGAGAACAGCACCACCTACAGGCCTGGCATATGTACTACAGCGTCTCTAGCGATTTCGAACGGCAATGGCCGTGGCTGTCTCTCCTGATTGGTGGAGTTGGCCCAATAGCCGTAGCGCCACCGTCCTGACGTCAGGACAGTGTTCAAATCTGGATCAGTTTTTATCAGATCCGTTGCAGCCCCTTTTTTAGAGATTTGGGTATGGAGGAAAATAGAGAGGGTTGTGTTTTCTGACACTTGGTGAGTTCCCTGGAACACCGGGGACACATATTCATGTAGAAAAGACGTACACAAGTGCATTTGCATGATAGGTCCCCTTTAATTACTCTTAATGTCTTTCATTTTAGTAAAACACAAATAGGCCAAGCCACTTTCAGACTATTGTCCACATAGACTATAATGCCAACATTACTCAACATTTCCAGGTTCACACAGCTGGCAAGTAGACTTAATTACTCTTAATGCATTTCATTATTGTAAAGCAGGGCTATTCAATTGGCGGCCCGCGGGCCAAATCCGGCCCCCGGGTGATATTTACTGGCCCTTTGAGTATAATGTTAAAAAGTTTAATTTTTAAAATAAAGTTTAATTTTTTTTTTTTTTTTATATAAATGTTTTGGGCCAGAGTGACTTTATTCCAGAGAGGGTGTTAAATTGAGAGATAGAGGGGAAGACATTGCTTGAAAACTTTGGCGGGCTCGGGTTTCGAACCCACCTACTAGCTACTGTAGTGACAACTCCTGTCATTTATTGCGTCTCTGCGCGCGTCCTCGCGGCTCGCGTTGCCCTTCACTACAAGCTCGCGCACCTTCAACGGTTTCGCGCCAATGGTACGATTCATCAAACCTGGTCAGCAAAGTTGGATATCAAAATGTCTCTTTCTACGTTAAAAAAACGAAAGGTTGACACCGAAAACCGGCAATTCAACAGCGAGTGGAAAGAGAAGTACTTGTTTGTAAATGTCAGTGGAAGGCCCGTGTGTTTAATCTGCAATGAGTGTTTATCGGTGTGTAAAGAGTACAACTTGAGAAGGCATTTTAAGACAGCTCACGCCAACTTTGACGCCACTTTTCCAGCGGGCTCTGATGCTCGCCGCCAGAAGATTTTGGGGTTAACTTTGTGCTATGACCAAAGACGTAGCTCCCTGTTTCGGGCTTGCACTGACCAAGAGAGAGCTACCGCAGCATCCCTACGAGTGGCTTGGATATTAGGCAAAAAGAAAAGGCCTTTTACGGACGCAGAGACAGTCAAAGAGTGTATGCTTGCATCAATTGAGGAAGTGGTTGCAGATGAGAAAATCCGAAAAAGCGTTATTGACTCAATTAAGAACATTCCGATTTCTGACACGTCAACATCAAGGAGAGTGGAGACCCTTGCATCGGACGTTTTTGAGATTCTCTTGGACAAACTGAGAAAGGCGGAGGTTATGTCGCTAGCTATTGATGAATCCACTGACAGCAGCGATGTTGCACAACTGTGCCTCTATGTTAGATTTTTTGATGGTGAGTGCTTTCGGGAGGATCTACTTGGATTAATTCCTTTGGATGGACACACGACCGGTGAGGTGATGTTCCACAAAGTGGTTTCGTTTTTCAAGGAGCACAAGTTGGAATTGGATCGTATTAACATGCTTGTAACGGATGGGGCACCTGCGATGTCGGGCCGAACACAGGGACTGTCCGCTAGGCTGGCAGATGTGGCTCCACAGCTGAGATCGCTTCATTGCCTCATCCACCAAAGCCTCCTGTGCGCAAAACTAAGTGGTGAGTTAAAAAACACAATGGACTCTGTCATGGCGATTATTAACTTTATTCGTTGTAACTCCAGTTTACAGCACCGCCTTTTCCGCCAGATGTTGTCAGACATGTCAGCTCAATATAATGATTTGCTCATGCACAGTGACATTAGATGGCTAAGCAAAGGAAACGTCTTGAAACGATTTTGTGAACTTAAGGAGGAGATCATGGCGTTTCTCCGCAATTCAAAACACAAAAAAGCCAACGCCTTTCTGTGTCTGATAGAGAATGATGAGTTTTACGCTGCCGTTTGCTTTTTGAGCGACATTTTCCAACATCTGAACCAACTCAATTTGGAGCTGCAGGGCAGAGATAAAATGGTCACACAACTTGTGGAGAGACTCCATGCGTTTCAAAAAAAGCTCACACTTTTTTCTACGGATTTATGTCCAGGCAAAATGCTCCATTTTCCAACACTGCGCACTGCAGGTTTACAAATCACCGAGGTGATGACTGGATTTATGGACGCATTGAAAACCAACTTTGCCGCGAGGTTTGAACATTTCAGTCTCCCGGCTGAAGTGATGAGATTTGTGAAGGACCCTTTCTCTGTGAATGTAGAGGGGGAGTTTGCACTGAAAGCAAAGGAGCTGATTGTGACATTAAATGAGGCGTCTTTACAACTCGAACTCATTGACATTCAGTCATCAGATGACCTGCGACAGTCATTTCAGCTGGCAGGTTCTGAAAAGTTCTGGACTCATGAAGTCAGCCACGAGAAATTCCCTCATTCAAGGGGTCTTGCACTTTTTGTCCTCACAATGTTTGGCTCGACTTACACGTGCGAATCGGCATTCTCACACATGAATGCCATAAAAACTAATAATCGCGCATCCCTCACTGACCAGCATCTGCATCACTGTATGCGTATTGCCATGACAACGTATACTCCCGACTTCCCTGCTCTTGCTAAATCGAAAAAATGCCATTTCTCTCATTAGATGGCACATATCTGCCAAGTTGGTTGCAGACTGTATGTCAGTTATCACTATGTTAATCAAAAAAGGTTTGAGTTTTAAAAGGCTGTGTGTTGTGGTTTTGTAATTAATACAAGTCTTTTGATAATTGTTTTTGCTTTTAATTAAGCAATTGATGTGGTATGGCTCACATGTCTTTATTTTTATTATACCATAATATGCACTGTTGTTTGTGTATGGCCCTAAATTGCTATTTTGTGTGAATTATTAGATCATTTAATCTAAATCCAATGATGTTGATGGTTATATTAGCTTCACATGTACTGAGTTCTGAACTTGCCATTTATAAAGGCCTTGGGGCTATGTTTGATTTAATTAAACAAAATATATGCACTCCACTATGCTGTTGTAGTATTTACTGTATCTGAAGCTCTTAATATGATTGCTCATATTTCAAGCCATTTTTTTTTTCAAGCCGGCCCCTTGCTTTGGATCATTTTCATCAACCGGCCCCCATTCTAAACTAATTGAATAGCCCTGTTGTAAAGCATCGAACACTTGTCTTTCCTTTCCTCTTCCAGCACACCCACGCCTCCAGACCCAATCGGTGCATCGCCTTTCTTCCTCACGGTTCTTCGCCCGCCTCAAGAGAACGTCCTTCGCCAACAGAGTTTGCATCGTCGTGTGGTCGGTGGCTATCGGAGGCGTGGTACCCGTCACCGTTATTTACTCCGTGAAGGAAACGGTGAGCGTGAAAAAGCTGTTGTTGGATGTACGGAGGTTTGCTACAGCCCAACGGTGGAGATCGGAGGAAGACTTTCTGCTGGTTTGGCCGTGATCGTGATTGTTCTGTTCTTCCTCTTCTACCTGCTGGTTCTGATGTCTTATATGATGGTTCTGAGGCATATTGGGCGATCACGGAAAACACGAACATCACTACGTCCCAAAGTCTGCTGGGGAGGGTGCTACGAAACATCGTGGTCATACAGGTGAGTGTGAGGCATATACAGTATCCTACTCTAAAGTAACGTCTTCAAAAAGGCACAATTAGTAGGATAAGTCTGTTTTGGTTTGTTGACAAAATCTTGGTGTTTCGTGAATGGTGTTTTTCTATCACTGTTTCCACCATTTCTGTAGCTTCTTATGGCGCGTTTCCACTACAGCGCGGAGCACGGTTTAAGAGGGCTGTGACGTCAGCGGCCCGTCTTTGGTTGCGTTTCCACTTGGCCTAGTACCGGCCGGCGGGTCCTAATTCACAGTTTTTCTGGCCTCATAAAATCGTGGGTCTAGGGCCAGAGACAACGAGGCTGAGTCGGGCTGAGTATGCTAAACTAGAGAGAGCATCGCTGGCAAGGGGGCTACAACTACAACAAGATGGACATATTTGACCGTGATTTAATTGTAATACACGTTTCTAAATGATGAAGTAACAACATACTGATACCGGTTAGTAAAAACCATGAATTAATGCTTTGTCAAGTCTGCAGACAGACGGCAGGAGAAACACCTTTTAAAATGCGTGTTTTCTAAATGGAGATTGGCTAAGCTAACGCAGTATATGCTCCGACCGTCCACACTCACAACAACGGCCTATACAGACATAAATAAAGCAGCGACTGTATTCACCATGACACAGGCAGTCTGTGGTTTGTACTTGTTTAACTTTTGTCTAGTTTCTGAACAATATAAGGAGCTGTGAGCTCTGAGTGCTAACAGCTAACGGCTGTGTTGTTTTTCTGGGGTCTCTGAAGATGACGTCACGGCTCCGCCTACACTGCGTTACTATAGTTACTACCCCAGTTCCTAAACTGTAATGGAAATGCGCCATAAAGTGAGCCAGTCCTAACGAGGCCTAGCCATACCGAGCGGGGCCGAGCGAGGCCGTGTAGTGGAAATGCGCCATAATTGGAAACTTCCTTACAATCTAGCACCTTGAATCTTGTTTTTTTTTTAGGTTGACGCCAAGAAAGTCCCAAACACAGAACAATCTAAATAAAGTATATTGTTTATCAGCCTTACTCTAAAGTAACGTCTTCAAAAAGGCACAATAAGTAGGATAAGTCTGTTTTGGGTTGTTGACAAAATCTTGGTGTTTCGTGAATGGTGTTTCTCTGCACTGTTTCCACCATTTCTGTAGCTTCAATTGGACACTTGCTTACAATCTAGCACTTTGAATATTGGTTTTCATTGAGGTTGACGGCAAGAAAATCCCAAACTCGTAAGAATAAAATATATTGTTAATTAGCCTGTCAAAAAGCCCTGCTGCTTTATCGTCCATTTGACTCATGTTGGACCATAATCGACTAAATGAACAACATGCTGTATTGAAGAAGACGTGAAACTACAGATTGAGATCAATAACAACCAGAACTGTGTGTCTTTATTTAAACCATCTCTTCTCAGGTTGTTCTCTCGTTTGTCTGCTGCCGTATCACATCTACAAACCCATCTTCATCTCTCTGGCTAACGACCAACGACAGCTGAGATATTTACCGGGACCAAACATCTGTAAACAGTGCCATCCATTCTCCATCTTAGTCGAGGTGACGCCATTTTCTTTCCTTATTAGGAATCACTACATACTGATATACACCTGAACATCAGCAGGAGAGGACTCTTTAAAGTAGAGACACTACATACTGATATACACCTGAACATCAGCAGGAGAGACTCTTTAAAGTAGAGACACTACATACTGATATACACCTGAACATCAGCAGGAGAGGACTCTTTAAAGTAGAGACACTACATACTGATATACACCTGAACATCAGCAGGAGAGGACTCTTTAAAGTAGAGACACTACATACTGATATACACCTGAACATCAGCAGGAGAGGACTCTTTAAAGTAGAGACACTACATACTGATATACACCTGAACATCAGCAGAGAGGACTCTTTAAAGTAGAGACACTACATACTGATATACACCTGAACATCAGCAGGAGAGGACTCTTTAAAGTAGAGACACTACATACTGATATACACCTGAACATCAGCAGGAGAGGACTCTTTAAAGTAGAGACACTACATACTGATATACACCTGAACATCAGCAGGAGAGGACTCTTTAAAGTAGAGACACTACATACTGATATACACCTGAACATCAGCAGGAGAGGACTCTTTAAAGTAGAGACACTACATACTGATATACACCTGAACATCAGCAGGAGAGGACTCTTTAAAGTAGAGACACTACACACTGATATACACCTGAACATCAGCAGGAGAGGACTCTTTAAAGTAGAGACACTTCATACTGATATACACCTGAACATCAGCAGGAGAGGACTCTTTAAAGTAGAGACACTACACACTGATATACACCTGAACATCAGCAGGAGAGGACTCTTTAAAGTAGAGACACTACATACTGATATACACCTGAACATCAGCAGGAGAGGACTCTTTAAAGTAGAGACACTACATACTGATATACACCTGAACATCAGCAGGAGAGGACTCTTTAAAGTAGAGACACTACACACTGATATACACCTGAACATCAGCACAACATGTCCTCTTTAATACAAATACATCTCCTCTCTCTCCTCTTCCTCCAGCTGAAGAACTGTTTGCTGCTTTTGGCCGCTTTGAGAGGATCCACGGACCCTATAATGTACTTCCTGTTGGACAAGACCTTCCGTCATCAAACCCTGAAACTCTTAAGGTGCAACCAGAACAAAACTGGAAGCACTAAATCCTCCTCGGTCACAGGAAGCAACACCAACAAGGCTGTCCCGCTGGAGGAAGGGAACGTGGCCACAGTTACAGCGGAAATAAGTCAAGGAAGTGTTTTGTAAATGTTAAAAGATGTGAAAGAGGCCCTTCTGAAATAGCCGTGTCAGAATTGATGCTTTTAAATGTCTCTTATTTTGTCAGAAACCTTAAGAACAATCCCTTTAACATAATATGAAACAGAGGAATCTTTATTTTTGCAAGGGTAAAAACCATATTTAGGCCAGTTTTGCATGTACAATTACCAATTATATTATCAAAAAAGTATTTTTGTTTAATACGTGTCTAATATTTGCAGCTGTATCATGTTTTCATGGTTAGGAAGAGGCATTCATTCAAATATAATGTTTGAAATATTTCAGTTTCTTAAAGGGGACCTATCATGCAAAATGCACTTTAGTACGTCTTTTCTACATGAATATGTGTCCCCGGTGTTCCAGGGAACTCACCAAGTGTCAGAAACACAACCCTCTCTATTTTCCTCCATACCCAAATCTCTAAAAAAAGGGCTGCAACGGATCTGATAAAAACTGATCCAGATTTGAACACTTCTATGTCGTCAGGACGGTGGCGCTACGGCTATTGGGCCAACTCCACCAATCAGGAGGAGACAGCCACGGCCATTGCCGTTCGAAAGCGCTGGAGACGCTGTAGTACATATGCCAGGCCTGTAGATGGTGCTGTTCTCACAGAATCAACCCTTGCTAAAACAGAGCTAGAAATTGTCAAATTGAGCAAAATGAGGCATGGCTAAAATGCATGATCTGTTTGGTATTTTGAAAAAAAAAAAGTATAAATATGCCTTATATAGGTATGGTCCTACACTATATTATTCAAATATAGCATGATATGTCCACTTTATATAATCAGGTGTTTTTCTATTCAGTTAAAAAGGAATAATGATAGTGTAGCATGTGTATTAGCTGTAATTTAACTAGTGATGTTCAGAAGAACTAGGAATGACTATGGAGCTCAATGTGTGTGAAAAACAACACTGAAACAAGGTATGCTTTCCTAAACAAAATATTTGTATTCAAGATATCAACGTTATCACATTCACATGATTATTTTTCTGGGTTGTGCCAGTAAAGGCAAAAGACAACAACAACAAAAACTCCCGGGGTAAAGTTCATTAATTTCTGTCGTTGCGTTAATTTCAGTTCAATCCTACTACA
Organism: Trematomus loennbergii; assembly: GCA_012861695.1. Classification (NCBI taxonomy): domain Eukaryota; kingdom Metazoa; phylum Chordata; class Actinopteri; order Perciformes; family Nototheniidae; genus Trematomus; species Trematomus loennbergii. Next base: position 63,863 of record JAAOOA010000857.1, on the reverse strand, counting down.
CCATGTGGCAGGGAGGGTAGGTTTATTCCAATCTTAGCTCGCCATCAAGGTCCAGGAAAGGTCATCAGGTGCGGTAAGCACCTGGCAAATAAACATATATCCAAACAAAAAACCCTGACCGCTGATTGCAGCAATTGTTAACAAAACATGAATCGTTGAGGAATCGTGGAGGGATCACTGTGTGTAGCAACTAGCATCAATGTAGCAACTAGCATCAATGTAGCAATGTAGCAACTAGCATCAATGTAGCAACTAGCATCAATGTAGCAACTAGCATCAATGTAGCAACTAGCATCAATGTAGCAACTAGTATCAATGTAGCAATGTAGCAACTAGCATCAATGTAGCAACTAGCATCAATGTAGCAACTAGCATCAATGTAGCAACTAGAATCAATGTAGCAACTAGCATCAATGTAGCAACTAGCATCAATGTAGCAACTAGAATCAATGTAGCAACTAGCATCAATGTAGCAACTAGCATCAATGTAGCAATGTAGCAACTAGCATCAATGTAGCAACTAGCATCAATGTAGCAACTAGCATCAATGTAGCAACTAGCATCAATGTAGCAACTAGAATCAATGTAGCAACTAGCATCAATGTAGCAACTAGCATCAATGTAGCAACTAGCATCAATGTAGCAACTAGCATCACAAACGCCGACCAGCAAGGGAAACGGAAGTGACCTGGCTGCTATTTATACTGAGCTACGGGAGCCTGCTAGGATTGACTGCGCAGTGTGTTTTTAACCTGGGTTACAATAGTCTTACGTTTGCATGTGTGTTTGCTTTATAGCAGCTAATGAAACTGGAGTATAATGCTTTGTAATACAGTACATTCATGACATTGAGATACAAGCCTTTACATCTTCTCATATTTTGGATATTGTCCTATCACAAGATGGCATAAGTGTTTATCTTTCCTGGTTTGAAGACTGTTTTTAAGATAATATGAAACAGAGGAATCTTTATTTTTGCGAGGGTAAAAACCATATTTAGGCCAGTTTTGCATGTACAATTACCAATTATATTATCAAAAAAGTTATTTTTGTTAATACGTGTCTAATATTTGCAGCTGTATCATGTTTTCATGGTTAGGAAGAGGCATTCATTCAAATATAATGTTTGAAATATTTCAGTTTCTTAATATCATCAGTGTTTTATCTATTCAGCTAAAAAGGAATAATGATAGTGTAGCATGTGTATAGCTGTAATTTAACTAGTGATGTTCAGAAGAACTAGGAACGACTATGGAGCTCAATGTGTGTGAAAAACAACACTGAAACAAGGTATGCTTTCCTAAACAAAATATTTGTATTCAAGATATCAACGTTATCACATTCACATGATTATGTTTCTGGGGTTGTGCCCAGTAAAGGCAAAAGACAACAACAACAAAACTCCCGGGTAAAGTTCATTAATTCGTTCGTTGCGTTAATTTCAGTTCAATCCTACTACACCATGTGGCAGGGAGGGTAGGTTTATTCCAATCTTAGCTCGCCATCAAGGTCCAGGAAAGGTCATCAGGTGCGGCAAGCACCTGGCAAATAACATATATCCAACAAAAACTGACCGCTGATTGCAGCAATGTTAACAAAACATGAATCGTTGAGGAATCGTGGAGGATCACTGTGTGTAGCAACTAGCATCAATGTAGCAACTAGCATCAATGTAGCAATGTAGCAACTAGCATCAATGTAGCAACTAGCATCAATGTAGCAACTAGCATCAATGTAGCAACTAGTCAATGTAGCAACTAGCATCAATGTAGCAACTAGCATCAATGTAGCACTAGTATCAATGTAGCAATGTAGCAACTAGCATCAATGTAGCAACTAGCATCAATGTAGCAACTAGCATCAATGTAGCAACTAGAATCAATGTAGCAACTAGCATCAATGTAGCACTAGCATCAATGTAGCAACTAGAATCAATGTAGCACTAGCATCAATGTAGCAACTAGCATCATGTAGCAATGTAGCAACTAGCATCAATGTAGCAACTAGCATCAATGTAGCAACTAGCATCAATGTAGCAACTAGCATCAATGTAGCACTAGAATCAATGTAGCAACTAGCATCAATGTAGCAACTAGCATCAATGTAGCAACTAGCATCAATGTAGCAACTAGCATCACAAACGCGACCAGCAAGGGAAACGGAAGGACCTGGCTGCTATTTATACTGAGCTAGGGGAGCCTGCTAGGATGACTGCGCAGTGTGTTTTTAACCTGGGTTACAATAGTCTTACGTTTGCATGGTGTGTTTGCTTTATAGCAGCTAATGAAACTGGAGTATAATGCTTTGTAATACAGTACATTAATGACATTTAGATATAAGCCTTTACATCTTCTCATATTTTGGATATTGTCCTATCACAAGATGGCATACGTGTTTATCTTTCCTGGTTTGAAGACTGTTTTTAACAAGTTATATTTTTTGCTTTTTGTAATATTTCATTTAGCAGCAAGTGTCAACCTTAACATATCGATAAAGGTTTTTAGTTTTTAAACATGGGGATATTTGATGTACTACATATCCCCGTACCCTACTGAAATCAACCTAATGTTGTTTGTAGCTGAATATGAATGACAATTGATCTAATCATGCAAAAAACAACAAGGAAATGTATTCCAACATACTATTTTTAAACATATTGAACTGAACCTAAAGGACCATCAATAAAAGACTGAGTTACATTTTAAAGTGCAATTTTGACTTTCAACTGCGTCGATAAATCGGAGTTTTTAAGGTGTTTTTATCGACATTGCAAACATGGTATAAAAAGCCTCAGGGTAAATCTGAGGCGTGTTTTGTGGAGCAGCCGTCATGTGGAGCAGCCGTCATGTGGAGCAGCCGTCATGTGGAGCAGCCGCCATGTGCAGCAGGAGTCTTTCAATATTTAATATCCATGTCGTAAACCTTGTTCGGTAATTGAGTCTGCATTGAAGAGGGATTACAGAGTGTGTGTGTTTCAGAAGGTGTGTGTGTGGTGTGTGTGTGTGTGTGTGGTGTGTGGTGTGTGTGTGTGTGTGTGTGTGTGTGTGTGTGTGTGTGGTGTGTGTGTGTGTGTGTATCATGTCTCTAAATGTGAGTGCATCCTTGCGTGTGTGTTGTTGTGATGCAGATACATAAAGGGTCCCTGAGGTGGCGTTAGTTCCGCTGGTTGTCAGGCTCTCACACACTGACTGATTATTGTCTCTGTGTGTTCGGGCAAAACGAGACGTGAAGGATCGTCTCTGCCAGCAGCAGCTCTCCCAGGAGAGGAGAAAACTGCTCACAGCACTTTTAAAAAAGTTCCCGTCCATCAGGGAAACTTCTTCACACAGTGTGCAGCATCCTGTTTAAGTGGAGGTTTCACAGAAGCACCCAGCATGCATTAGGGCAGAAGGGCATCCTGTGTGAAGCTTAGCATGTAATATAAATATAAACTCAACTAACAAGTGCTGAATACGCGTTTCACACCCTCACAAGTGTGAGTTCTTGTAAAGGTTAGTTTGAATGTAGGAGGTTGCACAGTGCACTAGACCAGGGGTCGGCAACCCCTGGCACCGTAACCAGTGGCACACTAGGAATAAGTGGAATAAGTGTGCAAAATATTAAACATTTATTTTCGGATCCTGAACGAGACCGCCGCCAGAGCGCGTCTCCCCGTTACCTGCAGAAGGAAGCCATGCACGCAACGCAGCCCCACTCTCTTTAACTCCAGGTGACTTTCTGCCGCTTTCCTCCGTGGTGCAGGGCTGATCGTTTCACCACAGAGGAAAGCACTTCACAAACTGCAGTACCCATAAGGAGCTTTACAAATGCCGCAGTTTTTGCGTGGCTGTGTCTTTAGTTGAAAGCCCAGTGGCGATCTGCTCATCTCTCATCGAAATAATATGCTACAAAGGGGCGGACTGGCCATCTGTGTGTTGAACTTTCCTGTCGGCTCCCAGACCGTAGTCGAGGAGGGCAGAAGCAACAAGCTTCAGGTTCAATAACCACTTTAGCTAAATGGCTGGAGAGAGGCGAGCTCTTCTTGGGAGGCCGTTGCATTTATTTAGCTGTTCTTCTGTTTCACAAAATACATCAGACCTCTGTTTTTCTGCTGCCTCGTTTCACTTCCAGAAACATACACACGCTCGCTCACTCTCGCTCTACCATCCACACACACACGTGCGCACGCCACACCCCTCTCTCTCTCTCTTCTCTTAAGGGGCAGCGATCTCATCTCACTCTGCATGACCCTAATATCATAACATGTGTGTTCTGGAGAATCACAGAACGGACGATCGTCCTTATTATGCGAGGCTCCCCCCGCCCTCCTGTTGACAGTTCACAAGCGTCGAGCTCCTCTACCCCACCCCCCCCCCCCCCCCCCCCCGTTGATAATTCCCGATCGTCGGCACGCTGATTTTTTGTAATGGCACTTCATATCAAAAAGGTTGCCGACCCCTGCACTAGGCGTACATAGAGTGTAGAAATATCACAAACAATCCATTTAAACTTCAGGAAACACAGGGATTTAGCCTTTGCAGACCATTTACATGCACAGAAACCTACAGAACCACAGGAAAGGAGAACCCTAGAAGCATTAAAGGGCCTCTTTAAGGGAGACTTTTGGATCATTTGCAATAGCAGTGTAAGAGGTGATGCCTTTAAATGTCTCCTTTAGTCAGAAACCCAAAGAAAATCACTTTAAAGGTCCCATGTCATGGCCATTTCTACTGATCATAATTCCATTGTTGAGGTCTACTAAAATACATTTATATTGTGCAATTTTCCAACTCACATTGGTTTCTCATACAGCATCTCTGTATAGTATGTGTGTTCACTCTCTGTCCTAAACGGCTTGTTGGAGCTCCTGCCCCCCCCCCCTCCCTGTGAGCCCAGTGGCCGTCTGCGAGACAGCGAGCACAGCGAAACCCAGCCTGAAACACACACCACACACACAAACACCGCAGCCTGGCTGGGAGTTTGTGTGTGTGCCCAGGCTGAGTTCCGCGGTGTCTCGCCGACCCACACAGTGAGCCAGCTCACAGTGTCCCGCTCCTCGCAGCAGTGAGCCCCGCAACGTCCAGCCGAGTGTGTGTGTGTGAGGAAATCCGCGGATTGTCAAACGTAACGGCTCAATTTGGACCAATCTGCGGAGCCGTTCCGTTACGTCACTATACCCGAAATACGTCACTATACCCGAGAAGTAAACAATGGAAAAAGAGAAATGTCCAACGAGGCTTCTGGGCAGCATAGACAGTGTCTTTTCTGTGTTAGATTTTACTCGCTACAGGGTTACTTTGAGGGTTTTGACTCTGCACACCGTTTACATGCAGAAGCTACATAACACACAAGGGGACGGGTAATAACCAGAAAAGCATGACATGGGACCTTTAATATAATAAAACCATATTTGGGCCAGTTTTGCATGGAAAATGACTAAATCAATTATCTGCAAAGACAGGAAAAGCTGCAGTTCTCAAAACACCAAATCTTCTCTGAATGTGACGAGCTCTGAGCGACACGAAGCTGCAGGTTCCCCGTCCAACCTGGACACCTGAGGCTCATTTATCACCGCAGTTTGTGACTAAATGTATGCAGGTGTGTTGTGTGTGTGGTGTGTGTGTGTGTGTGGGTGTGTGTTGTGTGTGTGTGTGTGTGAAAGCTCAATGTCAGAGTCTCACGGTCGACACTCCAAGGCCCGCTGGAGCCGTTAAAGGAGCCGTATCTGTTCTGCAGACACACAATCATCACAAACACACTAACAAGCAGCTCTATCCTGTGAGGGCACCACAGGGACGTCAAAGTGTGTGAAAACAGCTGACATGCAAATATTCAGGGTAGGAAACGGGTTTTTATCTCATCAGATGTACCTATTCATATGCAGAAGCTGGCATTTGCTCACACAATCAACGGAGAGGAAATTCACTTCACAAATGACATGTAGTAAATAAGACCTGCTGCTGTGGAGGATTTGATATGTGTTGCACGTCTATAAAGCAAGTTTCTTTCTACCGCTGACCCTGAAATATTCGTTAAAGTGAGATTTATTTAAGTTTAGGAGTGCATTCATCCCAAAGGACTCGAGGGCGGCTAATCATGTTAACATCAAACTGAAACCGGCTTAAATCTGGCTGTCGTCCTCAGGTGGATCGATTACAATCTGCATGAATCCAACTGACTTTATGTTTATTTTCTAGTCTTACACCTTATTGACTTTATCTATAGGCGATGAAAGAAATACGACATCGGGGTATAGGTACATTTTTGTGTCTACTTCAAATCAATCAAATCAGGTTTATTTATATAGCACATTTAAAAGCGATTTTTGGTCGAGCCAAAGTGCTGTACATGTAATAAAAACACATTACTACAATCAATAAACGACAATAAGTTACAACAGATATATATACTTGGTTGCAACGCTGTGTGGCTAATGCTTTATGTGTAGAAATAATACATACAGAAATAAGGAAATTGGACAATTTTCAAATACATGTAAATAAATGAGCTGGCCGCTCTGTTGTGATTGGTCACCCGCTCAGAGATGTCCCGCCCCTTAGCCTCACATACAAAATATTCCAATTAGCTGCAGTAGCTTTTATCCTAAGTGTCTATATCATGGTCTTTTGCAGCAATAATAAATCAGACGCTGCAGCTGTTTCAAAACAGAAAGCAAATGGTGCACACCACTTTTTGCTTTCTGCTCATTTGGTGTCCTTACCTACCAGTGCTAACGTGTGTTGCAGTGCCTCAAAAGGAGCTGCCATCCCTAAATATTAGGGATGCCAGCGATTATTCGATTTTTCAAATATTCGTTACAGTCTCCATAATCGAAAATTATTTTTAAAATTCGATTTTATTTATATATTTTTTTATTATATTTATGTTTTCTTTTTTTTCCTGGCTTAGTTTCAACCAAATATACTAATGCTAATAATAGTAATAGTATTAATAATTGTAAATGGCCATTGGTCACACCACCAGTTTGTTTTTTCTGTAAACTTGGAGGAAGCCGTAGAGTGCAGACTGCTGCAGCCTGCTACTGCCTGCTACACACCCGACCCCCCCCCCCCCCCTTCTCCGTCACACGTGCGATTGATTTATTGGCGATATACAGAACAGTGAGAATAACACAACTAAAGATGAACAAAGAAGAGTTCCTCATGGAACTACTTCGAACTGACAAGTGCAAATGAAGTAAAATACAAGCTCTGTGAAAATAAAAATAAATTTCTCTCCCCGGGGGGGGGGGGGGGGGGGGGCGGCGAATAATCGATTAATATTCGCCAGGGCTGTCCGATTTTGATCATGATCAGTTTCTGGCATCCCTACTAAATATCCCCGTAGGAACACACTCTGTAACTTCCTGCACACACAGCCAAAGAAAGCAGCTTTTTTGCGATGCTAATTTAACACTAAAACAGACTTTAGCATAAAGAGAACCAACACGTCTTTTAGAGGAATTCTCCAACACTGTGACCCACACCAGCTTACCACACAGTTACAGTGCAATATCTAGATTCAAACACAACTCCAACCACAGTTTCTCTCTCACACGGGGCGCAGAGATACCACCAAGTCATGAATGTTTGTACAAAAGTTCCAGAGTTCCCGCAGAGAGACTATTCTAGGAATCCAAACTCTGAAAGTCACAGAGGAGAAACCTGCCGAGTCTTCTGACAGCAGATCTCTTTCTTAGCATTCCTGCAGATCGTTGTACGGTGCGTGTCTCTGTGTTCATTTCACGGTTTACCTCTGAAGTCATGCCTCTCTACGGTTGCTCAACGCGGCGTGGGGATCAGTGGTTCGAAGATCAGACATTCAGCATGAGTTCCACTTCTACACAGCGTGATGCACACACCGCAAAGAAACTCACTGCTGGTGGCATTCAAACCTCAGACTGAGCGCCATGACCTAATAAAGTGTAGGTTTAAACGGCGCGTTTCCACTACACGGCCTCGCTCGGCCTCGCTCGGTATGGCTAGGCCTCGTTAGGACTGGCTCACTTCACTGCAGATCAACATGTTGTATTTTTCTCTTTTTTAACGACCAGGTTTCTTTGTCTGTGGAAAGTAGGTGACCTCTGTGCATCCTTTGGTACAACGTGATGATTCAATGATGTTAAACAGTAGTGCATGTAGCATGTTAGCTAGTTCTCTACTATTTCTCTTACTAATCAGAGGCAACCCTCCCTTATATACTCCCTGAACATCTGATTATGTGACTTCAACTCCTGCACAGCACGCTTTTGCATAATCGTTCAAACTTAGAGCCAGACAACCTAATTATTCCAGTTTGCAGTGGCGTCTGCAGGAGGTCCAGAGTGAAGACACGCAGATCTATAGAGATAGAGAAACAAACATGGCGGTGCTGCTGTCTGTGGTGAAGAAGATAAATACATCGGCATCACGGTGATTTATGAACATCAGGGTTTCAATGAATTCAGTGACTTTCATGCATGGAGAGATGCGGCACTCGAGCTGATCCATATTCAACAAGGACGTGTGTGTGTGTGTGTTTGGTGTGTGTGTGTTGTGTGTGTGTGTGTGGTGTGTGTGTGTGTGTGTGTGTGTGTGTGTGTCATTAAGGGCAGTACATCAGATAACTACAGACAGGAGCTCCACAGTCGCTGTTGGAAGCTGATAAAGAAGTGGACCAATGGCAACGCTGCATTTGTGTCAAATGAAATATACTGTGTGTTTTATATCGACTGTTTACTGCAAAAAGCATCTTATTTTTGATTCACATTTAACAAACTATAATTACGCCTCGTTAGAAAGGTACACGTCAGTATTCTCTCTCTATTTGAAAACACCTCTTTCTATAATTGAAGTTTCTCCCCAAAAACAACATTTGACATGACTACACTATTGAACATTCACAATAAGGCTTTCATTTACCTTCAACACATGTTAGTTTTTTTTTACTGAAAAGAGCTTTAATGCACAATAGCAACTCTAATATACCACCTAACAGCAGCAGCCAATAGAAAACAACCTCCAGATAGCAGCTTGCAGCTAAACTAACTAAATCATTTACCGATTTCAACACTGATTTTATAACTCGTTATGAGGAAAACATGTCATTTAATCTACATTTAAGTGGAAAAAACATGTGCGTCAGTAGTAAGTTTAGCCTACTAACACATCTTCTATCAGTTTTCCAAATATTGGCATCAACATGGTACCCAAAGTATAGGTTTAGGTGACATCCATCGACTGCTGCAAACAACTATAGCATGTATTATCAATTAGTCTGCAGATCTGTAGTCAAATGGCAAATATTAAAACAGTCATAAAAAGTGATAAATATCTTTCACAGTTGCCTAAACCCAAGTTTAAATCTCCACATTGTTTGACTATCTGATAACACTCTTTAAATAAAAAACACACATTTATTTTTACAGTTTAGGATCCAACGCACTAATCAATGATCTCATGTATGTGTTTTAACATATCAGCACACCAGCTCAGATCGACAGCAGGGCTTCTCAAACTCCGGACCAAACTGAAAATCAATCCGGACCGAACCCTGGGTGTTTCTCAATGTCGAGTACGCTTGCTTGGTGACGGTACAAGTGACACCGTGACAGCATTGCAGACCGCAAGTTACCTTGACTTTCTAATGCCTTTTTTTGGCTCCAGACAAACAGTGCCATTTCTCCCACTAGTTCAAGCCACCATACTGTATATCAGTGGTTCTCAACTGGTCAGGCCTCGGGACCCACTTTTTACTTGGTCAATACATCGCGACCAACATTTTGAAGCACTCAAATCTATTCAACAAAAAATCGTGCTGTAATATATATATATATATACGCTTTTGAGCATACAATATTAATAAAGTGAAGTACAGTGCATATATCCCTTATATCCCTTCACAGAACTAAAGTATGCTTTTAAAAAGGTTTAATGAGATGATGGAATCAAAGCTGAACTATATAAATAGGCACACATGCTGAAAGCCCAACCCCAGCAGGGGGGTCTGGGGGATTCTCCCCCAGGAGATTTTTAGAAATACTAACAAACTACGCATTCTGGTACACTCCGAGAAGAAAATCGGGCCTTCAAAATAAAAGTTTGACTTTTGAAATTTTTCTTCACTCACACATCCGCGACCCACTCGAAACGGGTCCGCGACCCACTTTTGGGTCGCGACCCACCAGTTGAGAACCACTGCTGTATATATGTATGTATTGAATGTGTGTGTGCATACAGGGCGCCGTTCGTGAACAGGCAAGTGCTCGGACCAGAAGGGGGCCCTCAAAGAAGGTAGATTAAGAAGGTCCACAGCAACGACAACATGAAACACCCTTTCATTTACGACATGTCGGGAAACCCCCTCAAGGGGGCCCCATGCATAGCGCGCCGTAAGAAACTGCTTCTTCATTTCAGTTTTGTTGCTCCGCTCCGGGGACTGGCATTGATCCGGACCAGTGACCTCGTATAAAATTCACAAGTGGACCTTTAATAAAAAGGTTTGAGTACCCCTGATCTACAGTAACACGGAGGAAGTAGAACATCTGAATGGTTGAACTTCTGCACATTCTGACCCACAGGAAGTGATCGTTCTGACATCTCCAGTCTCAGATGTTCTGATTCTTGCTGAGACGAGACAATGGATCTAAAGATTCCTACAGAACGTCTCTGGGGAAAGGGCTCTCTGACACACACACACACACACACACACACACACACACACACACACACACACACACACACACACACACACACACACACACACACACACACACACACACACACACACACACACACACACACACACACACACACACACCCACACACACACACACACACACACACACACACACACACACACACACACACACACACACACACACACACACACACACACACACACACACACACACACACACACACACACACACCACACACACACACACAACACACACACACACACACACACACACACACACACACACACACACACACACACACACACACCCTGAGCCAGTGATCCAGCAGGGTGCATTGTGGGAGTGAAGACAGATTAAAGTGTGTGTACCAACGATGACTAACACCTGCACAAAGCTGAGGACAAAGATAGAAACTGGACTCAGAGTGAAACGATACGAGGCTCCTGGAAAGAAGACAATAACAGGGGAAGTACTGCATATCACATACAGCGCATTGAACTGGGGAGAAGTGTGTGGTGTGTATGTATGTATGTATATATGTATGTATGTGGTGTGTGCACTATACAATAGGGTCGCTGTCAGAACACTGATATCTAGATTAGTTTGAAGCCTTTTTGTACTTTGATATATATATATATATATATTGTAAATCCATATTTGTATGCTGCACTACTATTGTGTTTGCATGTCTGTTTGTATTTGGAGAAGAAGACACTTTATTAATCCAATAAGGATCACTCATTGGCCAAATTCCAAACCGTCCTCCCACTCTGTTTGCACATAAGTACCGTTAGTAAACTGTGCAAAATAAGAGACATTTAAAATTGTTAACTTGAAGATTACAGTGTATTTTTATTTCATACCCTCGTGTCTAGTCCAGAACACAGTACACCTGTTCATCTGATTGTTACGTTTTGAATATTTACAAAAACCAAGCACCTCACGCTTTTAGGGAGTTTTAAAATAACTAAATTTATAATTGTGGGTCCAAAGAGGCTGATTTAAACACGACAGTTCCTGTTTCTGCCGGAGAGAGGGAGTTTGTCCCAAAGCTTGCAGAATACACACCTCTGCATGAGGTAAACACTGCACGTCTACCTCATCTGGGACCTTGTACCGGTGACCCTTCAATTCCCAAACCAAGCCCCTACAGACTGACCTCCAAAAGACACATTTATTCAGTGCACAGATGCAGATAAGGACTTGTTCTCCTCAGCAGCAACCTTCCCTCTGCAGCTGCAACACTGGGAGGGTGCATTCAAGTGTCAAATATATAGAAGTACCTTGACGTCTCTGTGGATGACGTTGTTGTCGTGGCAGTAACGCAGCGCCTCGAGGATCTGCCTCATGTAGTGACTAAAGGAGGGACGCAATACAGTTATTATTATTATTATATCACGGTGGTAACATTTAGAGGGATATTGTGAAGTGAAACAGACAGGAGTCCCAGCAAAACATCTATTAGCCACAACATAATATCAATGTAAGTGCATGCTATAGTCAGTATATTGTCACCTCTTGCAGTGAGAACATTATACACTATAGCTGTTTTTAAGCTCTCTTGAAAGACACCAAACTCCATTCATAAAAACAGTCATTTTAACTTATAGGACAGAGGAGTTGTTGGTTTAGCGCTGCCTCTATTGGTTAGTTAGTTTGTGTTATTGTGCATGTTCAGTGAATGCTAAATTGCATTTTAAACCTCACAATAACACAAACAAGCCGACCTATTGAAGCAGCGTTACTCCAGCACCTCCTGTGTTCTGCTAAGTGACTGTTTTTGTGAATAGAGTCTGGTGGATTTGACATTTAGCCGTGTGAAAAGGGCTGTCTGACGCAGGGCAAGCAGTACTTATATTCGTAGTAAAGTACACTTAAACTGAAATGGATTTTTGAAAGGAGCTTTACAAATATTATTGCTGCCCCTCTAGCTTTGGAGCAGAAACTCCTGAATACTTCTCCAAACTGGGGATGTGCAGACAGCCATCTACACCGACTGTGAACAAATACCTCGTACATCCCCACTTAAGAACCATCTAAAATGATCCTTAAAGGGGACCTATCATGCAAAATGCATTTTGTACGTCTTTTATACATGAATATGTGTCCCCGGTGTTCCAGGGAACTCACCAAGTGTCAGAAAACACAACCCTCTCTATTTTCCTCCATACCCAAATCTCTAAAAAGGGGCTGCAACGGATCTGATAAAAACTGATCCAGATTTGAACACTGTCCTGACGTCAGGACGGTGGCGCTACGGCTATTGGGCCAACTCCACCAATCAGGAGGAGACAGCCACGGCCATTGCGTTCGAAAGCGCTGGAGACGCTGTAGTACATATGCCAGGCCTAGTGGTGCTGTTCTCACTGAATCAGCCCTTGCTAAAACAGAGCTAGAAATGTCAAATTGAGCAAAATGAGGCATGGCTAAAATGCATGATCTGTTTGGTATTTTGAAAAAAAAAAAGTATAAATATGCCTTATATAGGTATGGTCCTACACTATATTATTCAAATATAGCATGATAGGTCCACTTTAAATGAACGATTGCGATCACCAAATCAGCCTCTTAACCTTAACCATCAACTTTTGGCAAAGGGAGTTCTGACTTATTACCACAAGTTTAGCAGAATCTGTTTGATATAATCATGTGTTTTAAGCCATACTAGTGAGTATTCATTTAGTTTCATGCAAAGAGGCCGATCTACTGTATATCTGTGATCAACAGTAGTCTACATTGGCATAAGAAGATAAGATAAGATAAGATAAGATAAGATAAGATGGTACTTTATTGATCCCAATTTGGGAAATAGTTTTTGTTTCAGCAGCATAAAAGACAATGTGAGGTTCTCTTAGGTTACAGGCATTACACTATTGACTGCTTTGGTGCAAGGTAAGGTGTCTCTTATAATGCTGTACAGAAATATAATATTTAACTTCAACCATCTCTGTGTCTGTGTTTTATTGATTGTTGTGAGTCACATCGGATCCACGACAGTTTCAACTTTTTTGTATTAAAGTCCCCTATCATACTGTTTCTCATCAATATATCACAGGTCTCAGATATATCCAGAGCCTGTCTCTGATTGGCTGAAACACCAAACAGATCATTGCAGCATTACCCATAATCCCCTCTGTTTCAGCCCTTTCCAAAGTGCTGATTCTCTGTCTGTTACTTTAGATGAAAATAAGGAGCCCCTCCCCACGCCCCTCTGAGAGACATTTGGTTACAAAGAACTCAATGGTGCTCTAGGAGGAGATTCAGGTGATAAGGTGTGGGGGGGGGGGGTTACCTTGGTTGCTGATTGGCTATGGTTACACAAGACAAAACATCGTTATGACATCACAAGTGGCCAAAATCTGATCAGCTCATTTTCAGACAGGTTTTTATAGAAATGGATCAAAAAGAGAGAGAATCTTTGTTCCTGAAACTTTCAGAGTCTCTTTCCACAGAGGGGACACATGTTGATGAAGAAGAGACATGAAGAAGAGGGGACACATGTTGATGTAGAAGAGACATGAAGAAGAGGGGACACATGTTGATGTAGAAGAGACATGAAGAAGAGGGGACACATGTTGATGAAGAAGAGACATGAAGAAGAGGGGACACATGTTGATGAGAAGAGACATGAAGAAGAGGGGACACATGTTGATGTAGAAGAGACATGAAGAAGAGGGGACACATGTTGATGAAGAAGAGACATGAAGAAGAGGGGACACATGTTGATGAAGAAGAGACATGAGAAGAAGAGGGGACACATGTTGATGTAGAAGAGACATGAAGAAGAGGGGACACATGTTGATGTAGAAGAGACATGAAGAAGAGGGGACACATGTTGATGTAGAAGAGACATGAAGAAGAGGGGACACATGTTGATGTAGAAGAGACATGAAGAAGAGGGGACACATGTTGATGTAGAAGAGACATGAAGAAGAGGGGACACATGTTGATGTAGAAGAGACATGAAGAGAGGGGACACATGTTGATGAAGAAGAGACGTGAACAAGTGGATTTTGCACAATAGGTGAGCTTTAAAATAAGCCCTTATTCTGATGTAAAAACATTTACAAACCGGTCTAATTTGACCCGATGAAATCAGCATCTTAAAGGACAGTAAATCTGAGGTGTGAGAGCTCACCTGGCCACGGCTTCACTGTAGACGAAGCCAGCGTCTGCTCTCTTCACGATCTCAAAACACAGATCTGCTCCGTCCATACTGAAGAGAGAGAGATCAGAGTGAGGAAAGGTCAGGAGGAAAGGTCAGGAGGACAGGTCAGGAGGACAGGTCAGGAGGACAGGTCAGGAGGAAAGGTCAGGAGAAAGGTCAGGAGGAAAGGTCAGGAGGACAGGTCAGGAGGACAGGTCAGGAGGAAAGGTCAGGAGGAAAGGTCAGGAGGAAAGGTCAGGAGGAAAGGTCAGGAGGAAAGGTCAGGAGGACAGGTCAGGAGGACAGGTCAGGAGGAAAGGTCAGGAGGACAGGTCAGGAGGAAAGGTCAGGAGGAAAGGTCAGGAGGACAGGTCAGGAGGAAAAGTCAGGAGGACAGGTCAGGAGGAAAGGTCAGGAGGAAAGGTCAGGAGGAAAGGTCAGGAGGACAGGTCAGGAGGACAGGTCAGGAGGACAGGTCAGGAGGACAGGTCAGGAGGACAGGTCAGGAGGAAAGGTCAGGAGGACAGGTCGGAGGACAGGTCAGGAGGACAGGTCAGGAGGAAAGGTCAGGAGGACAGGTCAGGAGGACAGGTCAGGAGGACAGGTCAGGAGGACAGGTCAGGAGGAAAGGTCAGGAGGACAGGTCAGGAGGAAAGGTCAGGAGGACAGGTCAGGAGGACAGGTCAGGAGGACAGGTCAGGAGGAAAGGTCAGGAGGACAGGTCAGGAGGACAGGTCAGGAGGACAGGTCAGGAGGAAAGTCAGGAGGAAAGGTCAGGAGGACAGGTCAGGAGGACAGGTCAGGAGGACAGGTCAGGAGGACAGGTCAGGATGACAGGTCAGGAGGAAAGGTCAGGAGGACAGGTCAGGAGGACGGGTCAGGAGGACAGGTCAGGAGGACGGGTCAGGAGGACAGGTCAGGAGGACAGAGGAGGACAGGTCACTCTTATTAAAACGACTGGTGGTGAAGGTGAGATGTGAGAAACTGTCATTAAGTTTAGTCTGTGGGTTGATTCAGAGAATATCAATCAGAATCAGTTTTATTACCAGGTACACAGATAGAACACTATTTTAAGAAAACTACATTAATTAACTACATATAATATAGCATTTATATTGAATATGGTTGAAATCGTAGATCACGGACACTTAGGGTTGTTATTCATTAAAACTTCTTAAATGTAATGTACTAAAACAAGTTATAGGTGTTAATGACTTTTGCACCCACTTGTAAACAAACTTGAGAAGTCAGTGTTGACTTTCTATGAAGATAATCTCTTGGAAAAGTTGGTTTTAAGTGTTTCTTTAGTAAAACACACACAGATGGAGAGGCTCATAATGAAGTGCAGGTGACGTCCTGTAGTTCTCCACTAGAGGGCGCTCTTCTTGTTGCCCTACTTTAAAATACACCTGTTACTCTTTAGTGATGTCTTTATCTACACACACACACACACACACACACACACACACACACACACACACACACACACACACACACACACACACACACACACACCACACACACACACACACACACACACACACACACACACACACACACACACACACACACACACACACACACACACACACACACACACACACACACACACACACACACACACACACACACACACACACACACACACACACACACACACACACACACACACACACACACACACACACAAATAAATATAAGATAATTGTCCGCTATAATCCACTATTGCTCTAAAATCCACCTGCACTACCTCGTGTGTGTGTGTGTGTGTGTGTGTGTGTGTGTGTGTGTGTGTGGTGTGTGTGTGTGGTACAGCAGAGCTCCAGGACTGTGACGACGATCCCTTTTAAAGGAGCTCTCTTGTGTTTCCTGGAGAGCTCTCCTCCCTCTCTCTGAGACGCCAGATGAAACCGTTTCGGCGATAAGAGAATTCACCGACGCAGGAATTAGTTCTGCATGAGGAGCAGAGATGAAGATACGAAGAGGAGGAAGAGGAGAAACACTGGAGGTAGAAGTGAGGAATCTTAATCTCATCTTCATGAGCTGCACTCACTCGTTTTCTTACCCCTTCCTCATCCTCACCCTCAGCTATCAAGCTTTCTCATTTCTTATGCTGCACCTCACTGTCTACCTCCTCTTCATCATCACTCCTCTTCATCATCCCTCCTCTTTACACACCCTCTTCTTCAGTAGGTGCTAACCGGTTTAGTACAGCCGGACTTGAACTGGAAACATCTGTTAAAAGACTGGATATATTTCAATTTGCCGGACTTTTAACAGATGTTTCCGGGGAAAAGAATTCCCCAAAAGCACAACTTGCTCTATAGCTAACACAGAACATTTTAGGATTTCTCCCATTTGTTTGGGACATGGTGACCGGCACGATAAACGGAAACGATGGCGTGCATGTACTTTTACAATTATTTGTTTATTCCGTCTTACTTTATCTGAGAATATGTACGCCAAAAGCTGAGTGTGGAGGAAACTTCTGTGTAGCAATGAAGAAACTCTTTGTGTTGGAGGTTTTAATGTGACTTGTATGTGACTTGCCCGATGGAGACTTACTATTCGAACACCATGTAGAGCATCCCATCGGAGCTGTAGGTCTCCAGCAGCTCCACGATGTGAGGATGCTTCAGCATGTGGCAGATACTGGCCTCCCTCTTCAGATCTGAAACAGAGAGAGAGACATGAGGATACGTGGCATAAAGAGTACACACTGCTTTACTCGAGTAGAAGTACAGATACTCGTGTTTAAAAATACTCTGGTGAAAGTAGAAGTACTGACTAAACTTCTTTACTCAAGTCAAAGTAAAGAAGTATGGGCTTTGAAATGTACTTAAAGTGGACCTATCATGCTATATTTGAATAATATAGTGTAGGACCATACCTATATAAGGCATATTTATACTTTTTTTTTTTCAAAATACCAAACAGATCATGCATTTTAGCCATGCCTCATTTTGCTCAATTTGACATTTCTAGCTCTGTTTTAGCAAGGGCAGATTCAGTGAGAACAGCACCACCTACAGGCCTGGCATATGTACTACAGCGTCTCCAGCGCTTTCGAACGGCAATGTCCGTGTCTGTCTCCTCCTGATTGGTGGAGTTGGCCCAATAGCCGTAGCGCCACCGTCCTGACGTCAGGACAGTGTTCAAATCTGGATCAGTTTTTATCAGATCCGTTGCAGCCCCTTTTTTAGAGATTTGGGTATGGAGGAAAATAGAGAGGGTTGTGTTTTCTGACACTTGGTGAGTTCCCTGGAACACCGGGGACACATATTCATGTAGAAAAGACGTACACAAGTGCATTTTGCATGATAGGTCCCCTTTAACTTAAAAAGTACCCATAACTAGCAGCTGTTTTAAAGAGTACCTGACCTCCCTTTATATTATATAGAATAATGTCATTGTTAGCTAATGAATGTTTCCATGCTGAACAACGGCAACATGACAACGTTTTCATTGGTCCCTCTTCTTTAGAGAAGACCAGGAAATGATGGATACACGGATCGTGTTCAAATCAATAGGCACGCAATGACTCTAAATAATAATGATCACGCCACCAAACACACATTCAAACTAAAGGAACCAGCCTGTTTGGAAAATGCAAAAGCATCATTTCCACCTGCAGCTATGAGCTTCACCAGGGGCTTATAATAAGAGACCCCCTCCTGTTGACCCCCCCACTGTGCAGGCAGCAACAAAGAACACACAGACAATTGTCTACAAATAAGAATCTGCAAACTATTGTCTATTTAGAAAACCAACACTGTCAGCTTTCACCGTTTTCCTGCTCGTGTCGTAAAAAATGACAAGCCCCATCCCTACTTTGCAGAAGCTCACCCTGACACGCTGAAACATTTATAAGTGTTTCTACATAAATCCTCCAGACGATCTGGTCTACCTGAGGGCTTCATGTAGCTTTCATTATTAGCAGAGGAGAACATTAAGAGTCGCTCTCCTGAAACACTGCAGGACTGTCTTGCATGCACTTTTGCTAAATACATTTGTTTGTATTCATCCCATTTCTTGTTAACCATCATTTAACCTTGAGAG
>JAAOOA010000857.1:35000-40000 GCA_012861695.1 Trematomus loennbergii | reverse complement strand
GTCAGACGTGATATTAATTATATACATGTTCATAACTCTATATGAGCAGCCCTTTGCCTTTACGTGTGATTAACCTCGAGTGTTGGATTTTCTCTGACATTTAATGAGCAGTAAAACATTTAGCTTGCTTTGTAGGATACGATGAGAGAACTATTATCATGTCTGGGAATTAAAGAGGACACATTCTGCTCATCATATCAGCGTTTAGTGTCTCTACTTTAAAGAGTCCTCTCCTGCTGATGTGCAGGTGTATATCAGTATGTAGTGTCTCTACTTTAAAGAGTCCTCTCCTGCTGATGTTCAGGTGTATATCAGTATGTAGTGTCTCTACTTTAAAGAGTCCTCTCCTGCTGATGTTCAGGTGTATATCAGTATGTAGTGTCTCTACTTTAAAGAGTCCTCTCCTGCTGATGTTCAGGTGTATATCAGTATGTAGTGTCTCTACTTTAAAGAGTCCTCTCCTGCTGATGTTCAGGTGTATATCAGTATGTAGTGTCTCTACTTTAAAGAGTCCTCTCCTGCTGATGTTCAGGTGTATATCAGTATGTAGTGTCTCTACTTTAAAGAGTCCTCTCCTGCTGATGTTCAGGTGTATATCAGTATGTAGTGTCTCTACTTTGAACACAGGAATGTTAGCCTTTGCAGACCATTTACATGCACTAAAAACCTATAGAACACACTACAGGAAAGGGAAAACCCCAAAAAGCAGAACAGGACCTCTTTAAATAAATAAAAGCTATGCTCAGTGAATAAATGAAATACTGGACAAGTACTGTGAAGGTGAACTTTGCAAGTCTTCAGAAGGAACTGCTTCAAAGCCCAAAGACAACAGAAGAAGATTTCCATTGAACTGAAACTCCAAAGTGTGTGTGTGTGAGAGTGTGAGTGTGAGTGTGAGTGTGAGTGTGAGTGTGAGTGTGTGTGTGTGTGTGTGTGTGAGTGTGAGTGTGTGTGTGAGTGTGAGTGTGAGTGTGAGTGTGAGTGTGTGTGTTTGTGTGGACAACAGAGAGAATAACAAGCAGTCCAGCGTGTACAAACAAACACAAGCGAGGACAACGTCTGACCTCCCTGCATTAACTCTTAGTGTGAAGCAGAGTGGGAAAAGCGATCAGAATCAGAATATCTTTATGCGTCCCATAGAGGGGAAATTGTTAGAGCCAAACACAGCTTAATGTTAACTGAGAAGCATGCATACAAAGTTACAAGATACCCATCCTGTAACATTAGCAGCCAGGTATATATTGCACAGTTATTACGGCATATATATATATATATATTGCACATAGTTGGTATATGATATCTTTAGTTATTTGTATGAGTAATAAGCAGAGGTGGGGGGGACTCGAGTCGCATATTTTTGGACTTGAGACTTGCTTGACTAACATTGATAAAAGACTCGACTTGACTTCGACTTGGTATTCATGACTTGAGACTTGAGACAGATGAATCGAAAAGGACTTTACATTGTTGTGAATGTTGAAAATAAAACTCAACTTTTCATAACCACTGTCTTTAACTGATGTAAATGCAGAAACTGGGTTATTCATCAGAACCTCGTATGACTTGACTTGGGACTTGCTTGACTCTCACCACAGTAACTTGGGACTTGCTTGACTCTCACCACAGTAACTTGGGACTTGCTTGACTCTCACCACAGTAACTTGGGACTTGCTGACTCTCACCACAGTAACTTGGGACTTGCTTGACTCTCACCACAGTAACTTGGGACTTGCTTGACTCTCACCACAGTAACTTGGGACTTGCTTGACTCTCACCACAGTAACTTGGGACTTGCTTGACTCTCACCACAGTAACTTGGGACTTGCTTGAGACTTGTAGGTTAAGATATATATGATATCTTCAGTTATCTTTATGAATAACAACAGCTCTCTTACCCTCGGTGCTGAGTCCGGGGCTGGAGGTGAACTGGGCCACGTCCACGATCTTGACCGCGAACTGCTGCCCCGTCTCTCTGTTGATGCATCTCCGCACCACGCTGAAGGGACCCCTTTAAAACACATAGACGAAAAAAACTGTTAGAAAAATATCACTCGTCACCGGCTTGAGCTTCAACATCAGGATCCATGTATTTATGATCCTCTCAAGAATGGAAGTAGTCATCACATACAGAGCATCAACTAGTTCCTGAACAGTGTCCTTCACATGCTGATATACAAGAGAGGGAGTTACACAGTCACAAGATGGAGGAATAGCGGTTCTTCTAGGTAATCATACATCTTGTCATGTACAAAATACTGAGTTTTTCTCCAAATTTCTGACTTTTTTCTAATTTCTGACTTTTCCTCAAAATTCTGACTTTTTCTCAAATTTCTGACTTTTTCTCCAAATTTCTGACTTTTTCCTCAAAATTCTGACTTTTTCTCAAAAATCTGACTTTTCTCAAAATCTGAACATTATGACTTTTTCTGAATACTTCAAATGTTAATAATCACTGGTCCCCGGCTTGAGCTTCAATCTCAGGATCCATGTATCTCTGATCCTCTCCAGAATGGAAGTAGTCATCACATACAGAGCATCAACTAGTTCCTGAAGTGTCCTTCACATGCTGATATACAAGAGAGGGAGTTACACAGTCACAAGATGGAGGAATAGCGGTTCTTCTAGGTAATCATACATCTTGTCATGTACAAAATACTGAGTTTTTCTCCAAATTTCTGACTTTTTCTCCAAATTTCTGACTTTTTCCTCAAATTCTGACTTTTTCTCAAAATTCTGACTTTTTCTCAAGATTCTAACTTTTCCTCAAATTCTGACTTTTTCTCAAAATCTCCAGAATGGAAGTAGTCCTCACATACAGAGCATTTGGTACAACTAGTTCCTGAACAGTGTCCTTCACATGCTGATATACAAGAGAGGGAGTTACACAGTCACAAGATGGAGGAATACCGGGTCTTCTAGGTAATCATACATCCTCCTGTCATGTACAAAATACTGAGTTTTTCCTCGAAATGTTGGCTTTTTTCTGAAAATCGCAACAGTCTGACTTTTTCTCAAAAGTCTGACTTTTTCTCAAAAGTCTGACTTTTTCTCAAAAGTCTGACTTTTTCTCAAAATCTCAAAATCCTGACTTTTTCTCAAAATCTCAAAATTCTGACTATCTTAAAATTCTTGCTTATTTGACTGTATAGCACTTCGGTCTGGAGGTTTTAAATTACTTCATAAATAAAGCTGTATTGTATTGTAAGACCAGAATGCACTTGGCTTCTCATTGCCATGGTTGCAGGGCGCACAAATTGAGCGCCCTGCAAAAATCGAGGGTTAAATGAACAAGCTCACAGGTCAGAGCATTACAGCAGGAACTCCTACATAAAGCTGCTCCTGCACTCACAACACTGTGGAGTTCATATTGTTTGAGTTTCTGAATTGACAAATGTATTGTTTGCAAGCTGTTGTTATCTTTCATATTTCCCATGGAGCACACAGCTCTCAGACAAAGGGGATTGAGAGAAAGCTGGAAGAAAGAGAAACAATTTAGTCACTTTTTCCTTTATTTCCAGTCGCTTTGTAAAGCTATTTGACGACATGATTATCAAAGTAGTCAATATATGCTGCTGTTTCTTCTAAACATCAAAAAGGGCTGCATGAAATGAAACAAAAAAGTATATGACTAATATTGCAATATCATTTGCAAGGAGGGAGTGATCCATTTTAAAACATTACCATTGAAAAATATATATTAAATCACCATAGTTTTGATTTTTTTTAATAGGATCTGTACCGTACAAATCCCTTTTAATTAATGTTGTGGCTCAGGACTGCAGCTCCACAATATTGTCACATATTTATCCTTTAAAAAAGATTCTCTTACTGCTATTTTGAATAATGCACTAGTCCATATTTCAATAAAACGTTGATTCATTGTACAGCCTTAGCATTGACTTTAAGACAGATATTGTCAGATTTAGCACTACTCCTACAGATACAGAGTGCACTGACCTATAATCTGTTGTTGTTGATAAGACGGCTGTATGTTCATTTGTTATTGTTACATTTTTAGGATCAATAAGTAGTATACAACTTTGCAGAAACAGCCAAACATCGAGCAAACACAACACAAAACAGAGACATCTGGCTGTGTGTGTTGTGGTGTGTGTGTGTGTGTGTGTGTGTGTGTGTGTGTGTGTGTGTGTGTGTGTGTGTGTGTGTGTGTGTGTGTGTGTGTGTGTGTGTGTGGTGTGTGTGTGTGTGTGTGTGTGTGTGTGTGTGGAGATTGAGTTCAGCAGTAGGGAGGAAAGAGAGTAGCTGCTGCAGATACAAACAGAAATAGATTTGTTTTATGTAAACACCGTATGCTGGCAGCAGCAGGCACACAATCCTATACATCTATTTTCTATACGTTCTGATAGAGTGGTGCAGTGATGACTTTAGGCTGCTTCCACACAAAGTTTGTTATAATTGGATTTCGGAATATTGCCGAAATAAGACCTTTGTTTATGGTACTTTTGTTTTGGTTTTGTTCTGCAGGATAATATCCACGTCTCAACCACTTGTATAATAGTTGAAGTATAAATACAGAAGGTAAGGAACATAAACAAACTACAGCACGGTCACATGACTTCACGTCATCACCGCTAAGCTAAAGGTGGCTAATGTTGGGCTATAAAGGAACTACAGCACGGTCACATGACTTCACGTCATCACCGCTAAGCTAACGATGGCTAATGTTGGGCTATAAAGGAACTACAGCACGGTCAGATGACTTCACGTCACCACCGCTAAGCTAAAGGTGGCTAATTTTGGGCTATAAAGGACAACAGCACGGTCACATGACTTCACGTCACCACCGCTAAGCTAAAGGTGGCTAATGTTGGGCTATAAAGGAACAACAGCACGGTCACATGACTTCACGTCACCCCGCTAAGCTAAAGGCGGCTAATGTTGGGCTATAAAGGAACTACAGCACGGTCACATGACTTCACGTCACCACCGCTAAGCTAAAGGAGGCTAATGTTGGGCTATAAAGGA
Source organism: Trematomus loennbergii (assembly GCA_012861695.1). Lineage (NCBI taxonomy): Eukaryota > Metazoa > Chordata > Actinopteri > Perciformes > Nototheniidae > Trematomus > Trematomus loennbergii. The sequence goes on along the minus strand of JAAOOA010000857.1, from coordinate 35,014 downwards.
ACTACAGCACGGTC
>JAAOOA010000857.1:22500-30000 GCA_012861695.1 Trematomus loennbergii | reverse complement strand
TCGGGTAATTACACCAAATGGGTTTCTCAAGGTCTCAACATGTTGCTGTTCTTATAATTCATCGTCAGCGCCGTGCTGTTTATCAAATAAGAAAGTGTTGATCACAGTTGTAGACATTTTAAACTCTACTTTAACCTTTAAACACAAGGGGATGCAAACCTTTGGCAACCTATAGCAAACATTACTGTAATAAAACATCAAATGCATGGGGGGTACAAGTCATGTCTGCTCAACATGCCATTATTGATTTTTTATATGACACGTATTGTATATTAAAAGTCAAACTAAACCTGACAAGCTTAAGGAGTTGTATTAGGTCAGTGACGATGAATCTGTCCTGCTGAAGCCATCATTAATTATTTGTGATGTGTCCACTGCTTCTGTAATTGCTGCCAGCGTCTGTAACGGTGATAAAGACTGTTGACCCATTTCTGATCACAACTCCTGGACCACTCATCCTCTCTTTACGTGCAGTCAAAGCAGTGAAGGAAGAAAGAAGTAGGGCAGTAGTTTTATGACATATGTGTGGGTTCATTTGGTGTGTATGGTTGGTGTAAATCATTTTGAATGCAGCGGAATTGAAGTGCATTAAAACTGTGGTAACTAGATGTGCCGGAAATCGAAGAGAATCGAAGCTTCGTACATATTTTACATGTTGATATTCTGGACTTTTCCCAACTCAAATGTCCAGAAGTTTGAGACCCCATTTGTTTATCCGTTTTAAAATCATGCCTTACATTTGGGATGTTTAAGAAAGCAATCAAAAACGTGCATTTCCCAGTTTAGACCTCAGTGCAGTTCACACTCCTCAGCGGGATAACGTTGCCGGGTTAGGGGTTAATGCATAGAAGGTGCATGTTGCCCGCCATATTTCTCCCCTAGCTTTTCAACAACATTTAGCTTGTTTTATCCCAAAATGATATCACACAGTCGTGAACATGTTGGTTGTACGGGCTATCTGCTTCAAAAGCCACGAAAAGCAAAACATTCTGCGTGGTGAAATTATTTCTTTTTAGGAATTCTGAATTTTCACAAATAGAATATCAGGTTAAAAGTCTGAGAACACAAATACCTTTCCTGACATTTAGCTGATGCTTTCATCCAAAGCAACTTCCAATAACTGCAACCAACCTTTAAGATACAAACCAAGATCAGTACGAGTAAACGTAGAAAAGTATTAGCATCAAAATATAGTTCAAGTACCAAAAGTAAAAGTAGTCATTGTGCAGATCGGTCCATTTCAGAATAATATCAACTTCCAATAACTGCAACCAACCATAAAGAAACAAGCCAAGAGTCCTGCAAGTAAATACAATTCATACAACCCAGACCTTCCTACGTGCTTCAGACCAAAGTGATACATTTATTTTGTACTATTTTCCCATACTTATGAAGGAACTTAACCCTCGAAGCTATCCTCCATACTGCGTAGGACCCTGAGAATGTTCTCCATTGTAAAGAGTAAACATGTTTGACCTTCAGTCTCACAGCTCACATCAATAAGCACTTAGCCACCAACACATCACTGCTCTGACCTCAGGTAGGATGTGTTACTGTGACTACAATCTGCTGCTATGAAAGACCCTGTGAGAGCAGGAAGGGCTCAGCAGGGAATCATTCAAATAACCCAGACCTTCCTACGTGCTTCAGACCAAAGTGATGCATTTCTTTTGTTCCATCTTTTCAAGGAACTTAACCCTCGGAGCTATCCTCCATACAGCGTAGGAACCCTAACACCCCTTGATGTGAAATACAAATGATGTGCAATATATATATGCCGTTAATATCTGTGCGATATATACCTGGCTGCTATATCTTCAAAACTGTTTTGTATTTGTAAATTGTGTAATTTATTTTTATTAGAAAGATCTCACTGGTCCCCGGCTTGAGCTTCAATCTCAGGATCCATGTATTTGTGATCCTCTCCAGAATGGAAGTAGTCATCACATACAGAGCATCAACTAGTTCCTGAACAGTGTCCTTCACATGCTGATATCCAAGAGAGGGAGATACACAGTCACAAGATGGAGGAATACCGGTTCTTCATACATCCTGTCATGAACCAAATACTGAGTTTTATCTAAAATGTTGGCTTTTTTCAAGAAATCTCAAAATTCTGACTTTTTCTCAAAATTCTGGACTTTTTCTCAAAATGTTGACTTTTTCTCAAAATGTTGACTTTTTCTCAAAATGTTGACTTTTTCTCAAAATTATGACTTTTTCTCAAAATGTTGACTTTTTCTCAAAATTATGACTTTTTCTCAAAATTATGAATTTTTCTCAAAATCTGAAAATTATGACTTTCTCAAAAATCTGAAAATTATGACTTTCTCAAAAATCAAAAATGATGACTTTTTTCTCAAAAATCAGAAAATTATGACTTTTTCTCAAAATCATGACTTTTTCTCAAAAATCAGAAAATTATGACTTTCTCAAAATCTCAACATTATGACTTTTTTTCTCAAAAATCTGACTTTTTTTCTCAAAATCTGACTTTTTCTCAAAATCTGAACTTCTGACTTTTTCTGAATACTTAAAATGTTAATAATCACTGGTCCCCGGCTTGAGCTTCAATCTCAGGATCCATGTATCTGTGATCCTCTCCAGAATGGAAGTAGTCATCACATACAGAGCATCAACTAGTTCCTGAACAGTGTCCTTCACATGCTGATATCCAAGAGAGGGAGTTACACAGTCACAAGATGGAGGAATAGAAAGCAGTATTCAATGTTTACTTCAGATTAGCTCCACGTCAGAAATGAGCATGCTTGTCATATGTCTATCTCCATAGAGGCTGAATCATCATGTTAATCACATAGCTATCATATGCCTCAAACAGTCCTGATGCTCTTCTAGGTAATCATACATCCTGTCATGTACACAGTTGATACCTTTGTTAGCATGTGAACTCCCGACACTTATTTTATCTTGAATATCTTTTTATGCGTGCTTCTGAGTTAACATTAAGCTGTCTTGGGCCTTTTCTGCTGTAACAAATGTACTTTTCCCCTCTGTGGGACGAATATTCTGATTCTGATTCTGATAAGGAGTGTGCTGCGATGCATCCAACGTCAGGGGAACCAATGGGGGATTCACGACGGCATCAAAAAGATGGGGTGCCCTGCAGTCAATGCTATCTGCGCGTGTGTGCGTGTGCGTGTGTGTGTGTGTGTAAAACGTGATTTGCGGGCCTCAGTCTTTCCCAACTTCTAAGTGCATCAATCACGCTGCGTCTCATTCTCTAAATGTCACCGGCTTTACGACACACACTCGTCCGAAGCACCACTCACACTGAGGGAGGGGCCAGAACCGGAGAGATGTGATTAGGAAACAAAGAAAAGGAAACTGGAGTTAAATTCAAAAGGGCACAATGAGCTAGAGTCTAGGTTTGGCAGTGGACATCTTGAATGCCAGGCTCCTTCTATGCAACGTAAGAAAGAAAAAGGAAATGAGGAAGAATAATAGTGCAAGAGAGGAATAAGTAAACATATCGGAAAAGGCCAATTCTGTACATTAAATCACTTTCATGGGAATGAGATATAAATATGCATGTTGTGTTACTTGTAGAGTTGCTGTCTTTGTGCTATACTAACACAGCAGTGTTTCCCTCTCTAAAGTCTTCATGTTTTCTCCTCAGACGGTAAATGTAACCTTCTTGCTCCAGCAGTAAATAAAGAGGTTACAGCAGGTGATAAAGATAGAGGAAGAATAGATCCTTTTCTCCAACCTCTACTTTTCATCTTGCTATTCACAGGCACTACAAACGTGCAGCACATTCACAAAAGCGTTATATATTAAATTTATTTATATTTGCCTTTATTTGCATACTTTGATTGTATGTTGATTTACAATGGAAACACATTAACCTCTTAAGCACGGCGGTCCCCCCATTGGACCCCTCCCACCTTTTTTTTTTCTTCGAGATAATGTCTCAGGGCTTCTTAACATTTATGAAACTATTAATGTGTAGCACCAGATTAACGGGAAGAATCTCAGCTAACTGAAGATATGAATCATTTTTACCAAAACAAAACACAAGTCTCATAAGAAGGGTCTAAATGACCCCTGAGCGAAAAAATTCTAACGCACTGCGGTAACACATTCAAGATAAAGATACCCTTATTACTTATTGTAGCTGCACATACAATTAGCCTATTAAAGCTGAGACTCCACTGATTATTTAGGTATAGTATCATCACTGAGCGATCCGACTTCCGACAGGGGAAGCAAACACAGACATCACAACACGTACCTTTACGGGGCTTTTACGGCAGATCGTCTCACCGTAGCTGTCAATTAGGTCAAAAGACGTGTTCAATGGCATTAAAACGAAAAAAAAATGCTACAACTGTTGATCCATAGGTTGATAATGTACCTGTACCTTTTAAAAAATTATTTATAATCCATAATTCCATTTTTTATGTAAAAATCGGAGCGGAAAAGTTAGCTGCTAATGGTAGCCACCGAGTGTATGCAGCTTCCGGTTTTGGTAACGCGTCACTCTCACTCCTTATTTGTTAACGTTTTGGTGTGTATATAACTTTCCCTCGATTCCATTGGCTCTAGCGGTTATAAAGAGATTTCATTCATCAAAATCGACCAAGGGGGCCAGAGATAGGTCAAATCCACCCAAATTACCCCAGAAGTGGGGGTTTTTGGCTAAATCTCTCTAAAAAGGTCAAATGTCACTTGTTTTGCATCAATCTTGATACAGGTACTTATTATATGTTGTACTTTGGATTCCTAAAGCTTTTAGTCTACTAACCCATCATCCAAGGGTAGTTTTCACTATAAGTAAAAAAGAACGGACGGACACTATCATTTACAGTTTTTACTATGTAAAATCTGAATTTTTCTTTAAAATAAAAAACATCTATATTGATTCTGACTTTTCTACATCCAACTCACAGGTTTTATCATTACTTTGAGAAAAAAGATTATTAATTTAACCCTTTTAGAAGGGAAGATATGGTCATTTGTTCTGGGAATGTCATTTTCGAGCCTGAGACCTGAAAAACAGGCTCAGGGCTTAACAGTTTAACTGTCTACATTTTAAACAGGGTTAGGTATCGTATAGATTACATTTGATACTTTTGGGGGTAAACAAAGGAGTCCAATGCCATTGGACTCCTTTGTTTACTTCCGGAACATGGTGACATCACTACGTAACATTCACGCTTCTATTGGCTAGCGCTCCAACACATTGTTCGTGATAGGCTAAGGGGCGGGACATCTCTAAGCGGTTCGCCATTCACAACAGAGCCGGCCAGCTAACCAATCAGAGCAGACTGGGCTCTGGTTTCAGACAGAGGGTGAAAAGAGGTGCTGCAGCACAGGCAGTATGAGAACAATAAAGAGCGTTTTGAACATTAAAGCATGCAGACAGTGAATACTAACATGAGCAGAATATATGTTCTTTAAAGCATTTGTTCCAACCGAGCTCACACTTGGACTACAGCCAGCAGGTGAGAGCGGCTCCAGCTTTGCACACGACTCAGTGGGTTCCTCAGAAACAACCAAGAGGAAGTTACTAAGTACTAAGCTGATTTATTCCAGCGTGTCACCAGCTCCTGATGGAGATGACAGTCACGTCTCTGAGCTGTTAGATTAGACAGCAACTTCTAGCGAGCCAATTTATGCTAATCTTATCAGGATAAGAATCAGCATCAACAAGAAAGAACATTTGAATGAAGACATCTCCAAGAAAGAACAAACAGTGAATGCATGCTGAGGAACCTTACAAAGAGGACACATGAAGAAGAGATCATGTAGGAGTAAACACACCCTGACCCTTATCAGTGATTACACAATGAGGTTTAAATCAAGTGTTCAGGACTGAAACGTAATGCCATCAGAAGGAATAATGAGACGTCAGCCTGCAGGAAACATTCAGGAGAATCTGCACTAAGTGAGAGTCCTTCAAATGTTTACACCTCACGGAGAGGAGGGAGTAAGAGAGGGATACACAGAGGACAGAGAATACTCACATCTTGTACTTGAGTTAAAGTAGAAGTACTCACATCTTGTACTTGAGTAAAAGTAGAAGTACTCAGATCTTGTACTTGAGTAAAAGTAGAAAGTACTCAGATGTTGTACTTGAGTAAAAGTAGAAGTATTCAGATCTTGTACTTGAGTTAAAGTAGAAGTACTCAGATCTTGTACTTGAGTAAAAGTAGAAGTACTCACATCTTGGACTTGAGTAAAAGTAGAAGTACTCAGATCATGTACTTGAGTAAAAGTAGAAGTACTCAGATGTTGTACTTGAGTAAAAGTAGAAGTATTCAGATCTTACTTGAGTTAAAGTAGAAGTACTCAGATCTTGTACTTGAGTTAAAGTAGAAGTACTCAGATCTTGTGCTTGAGTAAAAGTAGAAGTACTCAGATCTTGTACTTGAGTTAAAGTTGAAGTACTCAGATCTTGTACTTGAGTAAAAGTAGAAGTACTCAGGTCTTGTACTTGAGTAAAAGTAGTAGTACTCAGGTCTTGTACTTGAGTAAAAGTAGAAGTACCAGAGTGTAGGAATACTCTGTTACAGTAAAAGTCCTGCATTCAAAATGTTCCTCAAGTCAAAGTATAAAAGTATTCTCATCAAAATATAGTGAAAGTAGCGACAGTAAAAGTAGTCATTGTGCAGATTGGTCCATTTCAGAATAATATATGATATGTTTTATAATGATTGATCATGAAAGTGTTCTCAAAGCTGGTAAAGGTGCAGCTAGTTTGAATGACTTTGTATACTGCAGGGTAGCTTGTGGATTTACTCCAGGTGGAACTGAAGTCTGATTTAACACTTGATTAGATTTCACATCACTAAGGAAAGGAATTTGACACAAAAAAGCTGGAGAAAAAGGCAAGAGGTTCACCAAAACTTCCAGAAATCATCCTCTGAGGAGCATGAACATTCACATAGCAACCTAGCCAGCACGTATTAAATCCAACACGTGGAACAAGAGATTGACTGAACAGTCTGGGTAAAGCTTGAGTGATCTGACGCGTGAGGATTGTTAAATATCTGTTCAAACTGAGCTGACAGGTTTTTAGACATCTTTGATTGGCTGTTTATTTATTTATCTGCCTCTGTCTCTTTCTCACTCATGTAGAAACACATTGATTCAGCTGCTGACAGAAAGCTTCAATCAAACTTCTTTCATCTGCTGCCTCACTGCCTTTCTGTAAAAACTACTTAACAGGTTGCAAAACACGGTATAATGCATTCAACACAAAAGCATCTGAGGTACATTCGGGACAATATAATCATTATGAGGGGTGAGACAGTTCATGAGTCTGCAGTTCACTGAAAGCAACACAATAAACACTAGCTGCCCACAAAGAATGAGATATAAAAGCCAAGACAGTGGAGAGAGTGCAGAGAGTGCAAAATAGAGAATACAAATGTCCTGAAGGCGGACTCAACAATACATCTAGTGTTTGACCAGACCAGCTGAGCAATGAGAAGGAAATATATGAAGTTGTTGGTCAGAGGCGAGGCTGGCCTGGAG
>JAAOOA010000857.1:0-20000 GCA_012861695.1 Trematomus loennbergii | reverse complement strand
ACGGCAGAGACAGCTTTGTTTTTACGGAGCTCCGATGTCACGTTGTTGTTTACGTCACGTTGTTGTTTACGTCACGTTGTTGTTTACGTCACGTTGTTAACGTCAGGAGACATCTTGTATACGGGCGTCATGTCCTCGAGAGAATTGATATATCTGATAAACAAGATCAGAGACACAGAACTCATACTATATCTTTCTAGAAAACAAACCCTGGGAAGAGTAGGGACTCTTGCAACATGTAATATATATAAATGCAATATATACTATGTTAAAAATAAATATATACTATGTTAAAAATAAATATATTCTAAGATAAAATGCTAATTATTTTTAGACCACGGGCTGCAAATGCTTCCGGTGTAAATTGTATATTCTCCCTGTTATTCTGTCATGCACTAAATATATAAAAGCCAGTCAAACTAAATCGAAACTGGTGGTCTTTATAGTTGAATATTGATCAGACTACTGATACGCAACACAACTGTGTGACACACACCACCCCCCCCACACACCACCCCCCCCCACACTTCTGTTTCAGACCATAGCAGGGAGTCCATGTGAAAAGCAGCAGCTACTAATGTGCCAAACAAGTGTATATATGTATGTATGTATGTATGTATGTATGTATGTATGTGTGTGTGTGTGTGTGTGTGTATATATATCTGTGTGTATTAAAAAGGGATCCAGCAGTGCCACCACCACCAATTCAATTAAACGTCTGACATTTCCCAGAATCCTCTGCTCGCCGTGGGCTTCAGACACGAGAGAAGCAGAACATTGGAAACCAGGAAATAGAGAAGCTGAGAGAGAAACAGTGGAGCAGCAGAGTGGAAGTGAGGAGGACGGATAATTAAATGTGTTCATCAGAAGCAGAAACTGCAGCTGCACGTGCACACACTGCTCTGAAACCACCATGATGTTTACCAATCCTGCAGAGCTTCCATGAAGACGCCAAACAGTCTCATTCTCAGTCTAATATTCGGACATGTTACCAACACATGGCCGTCTGGACTGACGGTAAATGTGAGTGACAGACTTTGTGTTGTTACAAATTAAACAAAATGTAAAAACACAGATAGAAAACTATTTTAAGAAACTATAATAACATTAAAAAATATATAACAAATATAGTAATTACATTGAATAAGAATTGGAATAAAATATGTGCAGTAATGAAAAACCATATTATATAATGTGTGTATCAGTCGACAGAATGCATTTCTTAAATCCTCCTTTTTCCCTTTTTGAATGAATAACACAAACTACCACCTACCACTACTAAACTAAACTGTAGCCCTTCGATAGTTAGCTTTTGGCTGTAATCTTAGCGATATGTTTAAAAGCCCTCATCCCCCAAGAATTTAGAAACAGCTTTTCCCTCGATCAATGGCGCCCCCCCCCCCTCTCCTCTCCATCATGCCGTCATCTCTCTCTCCGTGTTATGTAAGAAACAGAGCTAGCTGCTTATTCACGCTCCAATGGGGATTACAGGCTAGCCACACACAACACACACCACACACACACACACACACACACACACACCAACACAACAACACACACACACACACACACACACCACACACACACACACACACACACACACACACACACACACACACACACACACACACACACACACACACACACACACACACACACACACCACACACACCACACACACACAACACACACACACACAACACACACACACACACACACACACCACACCACACACACACACACACACACAACACACCACACACAAACACACACACACACACACACACACACACACACCACACACACACCACACACACACACACACACCAGAGTTGAGAGGTTTTCCCGCTCTCAGAGAGAGCTGCTGCAGGGTTAGCATTAGCATTAGCCACCGAGCTTAAACAGATAAATAATGTTTGAGACAGACGAGGGTAAATGATCAAAGACTGCTTTAACACTTCGAGCCCAGCTTATGTTGTTTTGATGGTATTAAAATAATGCATATTTTTAAATATTCCTGATATCTGTAACATGTGACGCTCTGGGTGTTTTTATTGATTCTTCTGTCGAGTAAACCACCGTCTTCTCTCGGTTTCATGATGTCACAGTATTAGGAAGATAAAACTACACAAGAAAGTTTGTATTAACAAATGAACATGAAACTAGATGCCAAATGTGTGCAGAGAAAAATATGTAAATACGAAATAAAATATCAAAAAACGACTTAAAAACTGAAAAGGAAATACTCAACAAACTGAAATCAATTCCTTAAAGTGCTGCACTCCTCTCCTTCTTCTCTAATCTTCTTCATCCACTCATTTAATAGTTAATCAATTCCTTTTCGAGCCCAGCCGTTCCACTCGGTAATTACTTCAGTTGTTTTTATTCTCCACACTTAAACCTCTCAGCTGCTGTTTCTGTTTGTTTCAGATTGACTTCATTTCCTTCCAAAGCTAAGCGTGCCAAAACGGGAGCAGAGTCAACATAACAGATGAAGCGTCTTATGAATAATGTGTTTTTATTCCAAAAAGCACCAAATAAAAACTGACAAAAGAGAGAGGGAGCTAGAGAAATCACTCAGAAGAAAACAAGCCAGCATTCAAAATAAATTCATATTTAAAATACGCTCTGTTTAGCTTCTCTCAGACTTCGAGGACAGTTGCTTCAATGAAAATAACTAAGATAACAAATCCTTGCTCCAAATATCTTTGGTGTTTTCCAGTTGATTTCTGATCATCATAGTTCATGCAAAATATGTCTTTGTTGTGCATAACATCAGTTAGCATGCTGCTACACTGCCTCCAGGAACGACACTGCTCATTAGCATACTGTTAGCAGCTTTTAAACCAAAGAAGCAATTATGTGCAAAGACTTGTTTTAAAATGCTCAAAAAGTCCAATTTTGGATCAATAAAGTATATCTTATCATCATCAGTAGCTGCCAATCAAAACCCCTGACCTAAATGCTCTTCATTCCCAAGAAACCAACCTCTGTTTCATTAGAATACTATCATTTTTGAGCCAAAGTATTTTCTGTTAACGAGGAATAATGTGGTCTGTGGAATGAGGCCAGAAACAAATGAGCATTATCAGAAAGAAACCGGACCAAATACTGAGCGCTGCATCGAGAACTAGTGTGTTCAATTAAGGGTGCATGCACACAGAGAAAAATACAGGCTCCGTTAAACTTTCAGGATAAAGTCTAAAGTCTACGTGAGATTTGAGAACGTTGCCACATATATAAGTTTCTCATGGCATGTTCACAAATCTGATTACAATCAGTCTTTGTTTTCACGGGTACGAATCAAGGTCAGCCATTATTCAGTGCAGAAGAAAGTCGCCTGGCAACTGAACAATGAGGACTTTTGCTCGTTACAACAATGTTATATAATTCTCTGGCCAATGGTAACAGACTGCCTTCAAACAGCACTTTTCCAGTCTGAAAACACTAGAAGAGGAAGACTTTCTGCACGTTGCAACAATATAACTTTCTCCCTTGTTTCCTCAAAGAGACGGAGAATAAACGGCTGATTTCAGAGAACTTTAAGTACAACTTCAGCTGATTAAAAATGATTTATGAGGTCTTGACCATGAGTCTTGTCAACCATCAATTACTCAGTTCATCCTTGGGTCTTAGTGGATGTATCTGCCAAATTTAAAGGCATTTCGATCAAATTAAATAAGCGTTTGGACTACGGAAGTCAATTAAAAAATTCTGAAAATATGTTTTTGTACAGTACCATATACTGTATATTGTAGGTAGATGTAATTGTATAAAGAAGTGTATTTCGTAGTACATGGGATTTACTGTTTATTTTTTGACCGTGGAATCAATTTAGCATTGAGAATCTTACTATTTATCTGTTGAATGGTAAACAGACTTCATTTAAACAGCACGTTTCCAGTCTGAAAACACTCGAAGAGGAAGAATTTCTGCATGTTTCAACAATATAACTTTCTCCCTTGTTTCCTCAAAGAGACGGAGAATAAACGGCAGATTTCAGAGAACTTTTAGTGCCTTTCCTCTGCTGTTATCACAAGGACGGATGTTTTAAGAAACACCAACAATGTGGACTGGAGGTTATATACGAGGAGAGACGGATGCATTTAACACTTTTTGTTTTAGGGTTAGAGTTTGGGTTCAGGTGAAAGCTTTTTAGATGCATGTACCCGTCACATTTGGAGATGAGATATATTCGTGTGCACATGAATGAAGATGAAAAGGTGAGGACAGAGGAAACCGGAGAGACGGGAAGTGGTTGAGAGTAATGACTTTGTGATAGGAAGTCCCACTGTACTTAGATTCCTCTTTGAAACTGGATTATTAAAGGAAGCAGTGTATGGACGTCTCCATTTATAGTCCAGAACAATCTGTGTGACCTCACCCAGTTCAGATAACACAATATATATCAATATTTAAACTGGAAATACAAACTGGTATCAGACAATACTCTGAGTTTTATATTTGGAGGATGTATCAGTGCATCAGCTGCAATAGCACCTACTTCCATTAACGATTGGTCTTACAAATGTTAAAATATAGTGAAAAATGTCCGTATTAAGAACAGAAAAGTAGGACACCTTAATAATTGAGAGGCTGGAAACAGCATTGTATGATAATTTGGCATGAAAACGATTAATCAATTATCAAAATAGTTGGAGAACATTTTTTAATCGGTTAGGTGTTTCTTGCAGTTCTTCAATGCATCCCTAAATTAGACAGATCATCACATTTTGGACATCAGCTATTTTCCATATTGATTAATCTTTTGGTAGATGTCGGCGTCAATGCTTTGATTACTTGTTTTCTGAAAATCTGAGAAAATTTTTTTTGACTTTTTTCTGAAAAATTCCAAATTCCCCAAAAATATAAAATCCCAAATTATGCGAAAAAAAAATACTTCTTAATTTTTTGGGCGAAATCTCCAAATTCAGTGAAATAAATAATTGCGATTCTTTTTCTGAAATCTAAAAATTCTGAGACAGAAAAAATGTTTGCGTCCCTAAATTAGATAGAACATTGAATTTTGGGCATGTAACTAACCGTGATATTGAGTCTTCTTTTGGGAGATGTTTTAACTTATTGTTATTATTAATTATTAATGTCAGGAAAAGATAGAAATCGAACATCTCCGTTTCTCATATGAAATGTCTTCTAAATCGGCACAAAACTCAAAGATATTGAGTTTTAAAAGACATTAAAACGGAGAAAAATAGTACATTTTTTGGCATTAATGTTTTGATTATTTGGGGGTTCATTTTCCCTCCAACAACCGGATGAATTGATCGATCCTAACATGAATAATGAATCCCTTTTAAAGACGCCACGTTCTCCCAGGAGTGATGAAATCATGGCGGTTATGATCAATTTTTCTGTTCCGGTGATAATGGGTTCTCTTATTGACCCTCTGGACGGAGAAGCCATTTGTTCTTTAAGACACACACTCACACGAGAGAGATTTCACACCGAAGATGAGCAGTTTGGGAGTTAGGTAATGTAGACGATAATTATCTTGTAAAAAGAAGACCATTGCATTTTAGGATGATTTATCTGAACCCTTCCTGTTTGTTTGTATGAATATTAATCATCTCCTTAATGAAGGAACAGGGTCTGTAAGATGAAGAAAAACAAAGAGGGAAAAATGTTTTTACCAAATACCCTAACATCAACTATGTGGCTATATTGTAGGGTTCTTCATCAATTGCACAGTTTTCAAATAATTCTGACATTATCTTATGATCTCAAAATGCAGTAAAGAAAATAGCGCCGATTTTTCGAAATCTCAAACTTTAAAAAAAAATTATTTCTGACTTTTCAGAGTAAAAATTGAGAAAAACATAATAGCGATTTTTTTCTGAAAAATAATTAGTAGTTTCTTTTCTAATACATTTGAGAAGATTGAGAAATAAATAATTCTGACTTTTCAGAAGATCTCAAAATTCTGTAAACGGAGAAATGTGAGAAATATGAAAATAAATATTCAACATTTTTCAGAAAAATCTAAAATTAACGTTTTTTTATAAGAAATTTGAGAAAGAAATAAATCAGACATTCTCTGAAAAAACAAAAATTATGTGAAAAAAAACTAAAATCCTAATCTTTTCTGAAATCTCCGAATTCTGAGGAAAAATAAATGTGACTTTTTTTCATAATCCGGACTTAATCTCAGATCTCATTTAGAAAAATGTGTTTCGGTCAGATTTTAACATAATCTGGTCCTAATCCTTTTAGTGTCATTACTTTACTCAAATGCAGCTTTTCAACCAACAAAATGCTTACGATTTGACATCATCCTAAATCTAACATGATATCAAGTCTCCTCTGGATATTACATCTCTGATTGAACCCATGAAGAGAATAAAGCTGGATCATCCCGTCTCTCTGGAGATGTGTGTGAGTGTGATTCAGTTGTCAGCTGATGAAGACGAGCTGATGAAGACGAGAGAGATGAAGAGTGACGGGTCCAGAGTCCAGGTTTCTCACTCTGACCTCCCTCCATACTATTTTATGATTTCTGACACCTGACTGACAGCAGCAGAGATCCAATCAATCATCTCAGATTCATTCAGCCTGACTGAGTGAAAAACCTCCGTGTGAAATAAGTGGTATCAATTAAAACTAGAGAATGCAATTCCTGAAGAAATTGCTAGTGGGAATGCTTTATGCTGAAAATCTGACGCTAAACTGCCATGCTGAAATGTAATGTGTAAGAAGAAAGTGAAGAATTTAGATTGAAATGATACATGAACACTGGGGGCTTGAATGTGTGAAAAGAAAGTAAAAAGGCTTGGAAAAGCAGCAGAATATTTGAACTGCAAACTTTTGAACTAACTTGATGGTGAATGATCTGTCGCCATGCCAACGGCATTTGATGACATCCCATAATACGCTTAGATGCGTTGATGTCTGCATCGTTACCAAACCTGTGAAGTTTTAGGCCATTTGGAGCATTTTCACTGAAGTTATGAGAAAACCGTGTTTCATGGCGGACATTGTGTTGCCATGGCAACGGCATTTGAAGAAATCTCAAAACTGTCCCGTAGATGTCTTCTCGGCTGGACTGTTAGCACACATGTGAAGTTTGAGCACTTTTTGAACATTTTCATAGGAGTTAAAAATGATGTCTCAGGAATGTAGGGTTGGGAATTATGGCAGTTTAAAAAAAATATATGAAGGCAAATTTCAAGATTTCCTACACTCTAGCTGTGACATCACGCACTCTAGTTAATGTTAAAATCTGAAGAAGGCCTCTGTACCAAGGTCTGAACAATGTTTAATATCTCTAAAAGTAAGAATCAGATTTAAAAGTTGTGTTACACGGATAATGTCAGAAAGATGTGTAACATTTTAAAGTTGGAATGAGGTTTCTGAGTGAAAGTATGAAGGAACAGTTAGCAGTTGAAGTCGCATGAAGATTGTTTAAGTCTGAAGATTTTCTCCATTGACTTCAATGGTTAAAAATGTGATGAATTATGGGATGTATCTCTGGAATTATGAAAGTTATGAATGAGAAAAGTAATAGCAATCGATTCCCGACCGAGCTGAACGTTTTGATGTTTGAACGGAGTTTCTGCGATGTGGAATGTGGGAGAAGAAGACCGGCAAAATAACGGGCGGAATAAAGATTTTGAAGAACAGATAGTGGAATGCTGTATCAGCATTCCCACTAAATGACCTGAGAGTGTTTTTGCTATTTGCTTTTCTGATGCTTCTTTGGGTTTTTGGAATAGTGCTTCTAGTGATGCTACCATTTTGTGAAATTACGTTACATAAATTTAGATATTTTGCGTGTTATCATGTCTGTATATTGCACATTATCTGCATATCAAGCGCTTTGAGCACCGGGAAAAGCGCTAGGACATGTATTATTATTATAATAATAATTATCTCTCTACTGTATACTGTGGACTGTGGCTAATTTCGTATTAAAATGTGCGTTATGGTGAAACAAGGGCCGAAAAAGAACATATTAATTTTGGGGCAGTACCAAAACACGTGGGGGGATTAATGCTTTTTTTTTTAAATATGTATTTTTGTTAATTATTTTGGGGTAAAATAATAATAATAGTGGTCTTATGAAAATAAAAACACAAATATTTATATAAATATTCAAAGAAAGTGTCCAAAAACTCTACGACAAATGACTTGCATGTAACAGTTGCTGCATTTTAAGATTAAAATAATATTAATAAATAAATGTAAAAACGAGTCCTGATAACACATCATTGGTTATTTCTGCTCACTAAGCCTGTCATGTCTCTCGATCCCCATTTGTCATATCCTCATATGATTGTTTCCCTTTTTTAAATCTCCAAATGATAACAATGCTTTATCCAATTGAATCTGATTTAAAGATTAGCGAGGCGGAGTTTAGCCTGCAGAAACAAAGCCCCAAATCCTCCCTGAGACCAACAAGAAAGAGAGAGAGAGAGGAAACATTTGTTCTGTTCAAATCAAAACTCACAGGTCCTAACGAAGCGTCCAGACAGCAGAGCAACTGGCAGGAGACAAATGGAGGTACAGTAAATAAGAAAAGTGAAAGGAAAGCTAAACGCGGTCCAATCCTCTGAGTGTTTTTGGGTCGAGAGCCAAGTGTGAGATTTACAGCCGGAGGTACTCTTCGGATTAACGGGCTGATTTAAAGCCTAACGTTAAATAAGAAGCCAATCAGTTCAGTCTGACAGAAACGCTCAGTCTTTACAGTGTCTTAAAGTCATTAATGCTGCAGAAGAAGAAGAGAGAAACGAGGCAACGAAGAGTGTTTCTAGAATCTGTAACCTGCAGGAAAATGTCATTAAATTGTAGGGATGTCCCGATCACCTTTTTTTGCTCCCGATCCGATTCCGATCATTTGATTTTGACAATCTGCCGATACCGATTTTTCCCGATCCGATCTTTATGCAATGCATTAAGAGAAAAAAAAGGAGAAAAGCATTCAAGTTGTCCCTTAAACCCCACGTTCTCCACCACAGATAACGGCTGGTCATCCAACGCGATGAATTCAGCTATCTTGGCTGTTATGTTTTTGGCCTTTTCACTGTTCTGGGGCAGTTTCTCTTTCCTTTTAAAAGTCTCTGAAAGTGTCGGTTGTTTCAGTGCCGTTACCCGAGTGGCCGCTGTGTACTCGTCGTGTTGTTGTTGGTGTTTGTATTAGATTGGTCGTGTTGAACGTAGCTCTGTTCTTTCCACCACGCGGAAACTCCGCCTTGCAAACATTGGATCTGGCTGTTACACTGCCTTCGCTTTCAATTTTATAATACTTCCAAACTCCTGACATTTTCTCTGTCCCGAGCACCAGCTGAACGTAGCCTCTCGTTACACCAGCTGAACGTAGCCTCTCGTTACACCAGCTGAACGTAGCCTCTCGTTAGCTTACTGCTACTATTAGACACTGCGCCCACTCTGTTGCCAGATTTGAGAGAAATAAGCAACCAGGTCCATGAAAACAAGCCCAAAAGAAGCAACACATACATGATGTTGTGTAATTTTAAACCAAAACTAAGGCTCAGGATGACTTTAAGACGTGAACATGGTCATTTTTGTTTTGTAACATTAAATAAAAAATAAAAAATTATTAAAATAAAATTCCGATCCCCGATTTTTTCTCCCGATTCCGATCTTTTAAAAATCACGTGATCGGCTCCGATCCCCGATCACGTGATCGGATCGGGACATCTCTATTAAATTGTCAAAGAATTCCACCATTGCTTTGATTAATGATGCACCAAAGGGAAGATGGAAACCATGCTCAAATCCAACAACTACCAGCAGCTCAATCTGCACTCAATTGATGCAATCAGGGTTTTTTTATATGAATGATTGCAGATCATTTTGAGAAACTGACGAAATGGCATCACGTTACATTTGATCAAAGCAACTCACAATAAGATCAATCCACCATGCAGATCCAAAGACAGAGCAGAAAGGATCCTGCAGGTTCAGGAGCTTTGGCAAGAAATACAAATAACAAATTATGTCCAAAATGATCTCGATAAAAACTATGAAGAACGTCTCATGGTTGTGTGTCTTCGCTCAAAGGGCAAACTGCAGCTTACATCCAGACATATATTATTGATTTATAGTCACACACACACGTTTTATGAAGTCACAGTGACCTCGATCTCTGTCGAAACAACGTCTAAGAAGTTCCACGTTGAGTCTTAGTAAAGGTTTCTGCCAAATTTGAAGGAAATAGTTGTTTTCATACGGACTATCGATGTCATTAGATCGATGTTTTGTAATCAAGTCGATGACTGTACTCGTTTTCTATAGTATCAACCATATGTTATTACATGTAACTGCACTCAGTTTCCTCCATAACTATTTTTTGTGTATATATTGTGTTTTATTTTTCATTTGTTGCAATGTCTTAGCTCTTATGAATTGTACTATTTTTCTTATTTAGATTTTGGTCACGTATTCTTCTTTCCGTGTCTCTGTATGCACTACTTATACCAAAGCAAATTCCTCATATGTGTAACTTGGTAATAAAACTGATTCTGATAACGTAGGTACTGGTCAACCCTATACACAAAAAAAGGATTAAAATAAACAAGTTTATTCTGAAGTACACTGGATTAATTCTGTCGTTTTTGTTTTTTTAACGTGACATCAAATTGGTACCAAGAATCGTATTATTTCACTGGTAAATGATAAATGAACATGGATCAATACAGAGCTTTTTCTGACCAATCAAAGTGCTTCGACATTCATAGAGGCATCACACACACACACACACACACACACACACACACACACACACACACACACACACACACACACACACACACACACACACACACACACACACACAACACACACACACACACACACCCACACACACACACACACACACACAACACACACACACACACACACACACACACACACACACACACACACACACACACACACACACACAACACACACACACACACACACCACACACAACACCACACACACACACACACACCACACACACACACACACACACACACACACACACACCTCCCCATTGAGCCACAGCCACCCTGGGATTTATTGCTTACATGTTTTACTATGGTATCAAATGGGTTACCAAGAGAGTCGTATACATTCGTATCGACTTCTACATTTCTGGTATCCTGACCTTTAGTACGAACAACCTGAAAACGCCTCCGGACCAGGCTGTAAAGTCTGCTGTCTGATGTCATGGTGGGGGTGTGTGTGTGTGTGTGTGTGTGTGTGTGTGTGTGTGTGTGTGTGTGTGTGTGTGTGTGTTGCAACATTAATAGGGCGGATGGTCCATTAGCTCGATGACATCATCCCGCGGCTGAATCATTGATAAGCTTCGGGGCGAGTGGCGGATCAGAGGGGCTCCATTAAGGAAGCATTTAAGAAGACAACATGTCTATGGGAGCAACTTGGGGTGAATACGTCATCAAATATATGACAACATCTGCACATTCATTCAAAAAACCTTCATAAAAAAAAAGCAGAACTGTATTCAGAGACGTGCTGACGGTGAGTTCAGGTGCTTTGGTTTCTCACACTGAACTGGATTACAGCTCCAACAGAGGACACTACACAACACAAGCATTGATAATAACACATAATAAAACCTCTGAGATGAGGTTTGGTATTTGTAGCTGTAATGGAAACTTCTGGAGACAAAGCACAATGAGACACGGAGGCGCTTTTGGAAGTTACGGCCGGAGAATTTGCTGCAGACACAAAGTGACACAGCGCTTGCCTGACCAATTCTGAAGGTCCCTCCCTAAACCCCATGATTCAGCTATAATTAAGCTAGAGAATAATCAACATTCTGCATGACAAGACATGACAAACAAAGCCCCCTAACCCCTCGATTCCACCGGGTCAGTCTGCGCCGCGGTTTTCCGGCCTCTCCAGCGTCATACCCTACCGGGCTGTTTCAGAGGAGTTTCAGAAGCATTTCAGAAGCGGAGCGTCTTGCCTGCCGGCTCGCAGTTTTTGTTGATTTGTGCATATTTCCTGGACAGGCTACTTTGTACAGACAAAGTTAATAATAACTGTAATATTCCAGTTATAAACGACATGAATCAAAGATGTGTTTCTGTATTTTAGTGGTAAAAATGCATTCATCATCATAATTATTCTATATATATAATTTACACAGTGCTTGTAAACCGGAGGAGAACGCTGGCATTTCTCCTCCTACTTGAAAGACTACGGAGGGATAGGGTCTGCAAAATTAGTTTATTTTGGGGATGGGCCGGATGCTCTGACCGGTCCACTTCCTGCCCGGTGCCTCTGCAACCGTTGCGTAGAAAATAGACTTGAATCCTATTTTGAGCGGAGCCCAGCACCGAGACGCTTCTGAGCCGTAACGCGGCGCGTCTGGTGGAATAGCACCCATTGACTAGAGTGGCCGCGACCTTTGCGAACGCCGCGGGCAGCCTATAACATATTTTTCCTCAACATCAGCTTCATACTACAGGACGGAAGTCAGGAGCCACCGATAAATAATCATGTAACCAATAATACATTTCATTATCGATTAAAGTCTATTGTGTTTCAATGAATCAGGTGATTGTCTATCAAATGTTAGAAAATTGGGAAAAATCACAATTCCCCAGATGTTGGGCGTTCTGTTCGACCAATCGGGTCTCTTTAACAACATGCCAATTATTGTCTTGGATTATGTCTTACCAACAGTTTATTAACCCTTTCAGCCGTATTAACTGTTATAAAACAGATTCACAAAGACGTTTTTCGGGTGTTTTTGACACTAAAACAAGTTTGCAGCATTTTATAAAAGCTCCTTTTCTTATATTTGAGTCTGGAAGTTGCATTACCGAGTGATTTACTGGTTTGTGTTCAAGAAGTATGGTTTTTTTAGTTTTTTTGTGCAAATGAGATGAGCATACACGGTTCATCCAGTGCAAACACAGATAAATCATTCAGAGATTGTTCCTATGCGCATTTTGTGGCGATGAAATACTGATGGGAAAATAATGTAAGATATTTATCCTCTTCAGTGGAGCAACATGGAAAACCCCATAGCGTCTTAATTAGAGAAAACAGAGACGTGTTTTTAATCCTAAATAAGAGCAGCACAAACAAACGCCAGACGTGAGATTAACCCCGAACTAAAGTCTCATTTGTTTCACTAATCACACTAAAATAAAACTAATTAGAGGCATCTGTTTTGTAATGGGGCTTAAAACTGTTACACATATCTCTTTTAAGAGCAGAAATGATCCTATTATATTTAGCAATCAGCTGATGCAACGTAGGATTTCCTCATTAACTGTGGGCTGTGAAATCCAAACAGAAAGCCTGATTATCTGCTCTTATTCCGGCTAATTTAGGAAGCTGGATTCCCAGAGCAGAATAGTTTTGCATCAAAAGCGAAAGGGGGAGGGAAAGAATAAATTATGCCAATAATAACCAGCTCGAGAGGGCGATAAAGCTGCCAGCAGGGCTCAGATCAACAGGATTCAGCAGCAACAGTGAAAACACAACACCAGCAGGAATATCTACATCACACAGGGCGAAAACTCTTCAAATCATTAGGCGCGTTCACACAGGAGTTTTTCCGTACTTTTCCCGTTTAGTTCCGATAGTGCCTGGATTTTGCGTTCACACCAAAAAGAGAACTTAGTTCAGAGAACTTTTACCCCCTTTTGTAGTGTCTCCTAGAGAGGTGGACTATCCTGGGGAGAAAAGTACCAATTTCTGATTGGCTGGGCGAATTGCAAACCACGCCGTAAAACTCAGAAAAGTTTTTTGAAGCCGCCATTGTATTTGCTGGCATTAGCATTATTAGCATTAGCATTAGCCCCGCACACCAGCGTGGAGATGAGGAGGTGTCGGCGTTCTGGCGATTTACTCGGAAGGCTTCAGTAGAAGCTGCTGGGAGTCCCAGCAGCTTCTACTGAAGCCAGTCCCCAACTCCGGGGACTTCCGGCGGGGACTCCGGTGGCAGTATACGCCGTGAAGTGGTTTGCGGCCTGCCAGTAAACCCAAAGCAGAAGAAGAAGAAGTGACGTCAGCGGCTTCATTTGCCTAATCCTTCCCCGGGAACTTATTCCGGTGTGAACGCGATCTGTACTTAGTTCCATGGGGGAACTAAGTGCTGGGTACTAAGTGCTGGGAACTAAGTGCTGGGAACTAAGTGCTGGGTACTAAGTGCGGCAAAGTACTTGGTGTGAAAGCGGCTATTGAGGGGTGCAGGAATGAGTCCTCAAACCTGGGAATGAGTCAGCATTTCAGACTCCTTGTCTCAAAGGCAAGGGTAAAGTAAGTATTAGGTAATTCAATTCTAGTATCGTTTATTTCTACTCTTTAATTTCTACTTATGTGCCTGGTTTTGTTGTTTTTTATGTTGCTGCAACGCAAACATTTCCCAAATTGGGATCAATAAAGTACCTCTTACCTTACCTTACCTTACCTTACCTTACCTTACCTTACCTTATCTAGATGCTTTGGTTGAGTAAAAGAACCGCTATATTAACATCAAACGTACTACAGTACAAGTCAAAGCCCTTAAAATCTCACTTAAGTATAAGTACACAATCAGCAAATGGTACTTAAAGTATCATAAGTAAAAGTACTGCAAAAAATGGGTCCAAATATGTGATTTATTAAATTAAATATATAAACTAGTAGATTGTTAATATTTTTGCATCAAGTAGAATCTGTTGTAGAAATTATTTGTGTTTTCAATTGAACAAATTCTTCAGCTTGATCTTATTTCAGGCTAACAACCCAAAACACATCCAGAAAACCATTGACCTCCAGACCAGGAGACAGGAAGTAAGAAAATGGTGACTAATTTCCGGGTTTTAGGACTCATTCCTGAACTACTCTATATCCTAATGTTAGCTTTTTGCTTCCGGTCATTGCATGTACGCCTCAAAATGTATAAAAGTGGTGTAAATATGTGGAGATATCAACATTTAACACCACTTATCCATATCAAACTTATTAGCAGTTGTGTTATTTTCTGCAGTAATCCAAAATCCAATGGAAACATCCCATTGGTTTTTTGTGGAGGGAACCAGGGAGATGCTGCCTTCAGGGTCCAACACAGAAACACATCATCCCTGCACCACTGTAATAGTAAAGCTCATATTTCTGGGTTCACTCTCAGGACAGATCTGAACACTGAGTCCTGTTCTTTCACACTTTTTGTATCCAAACAGCCGCAGAACAGTGAGCACCGCAGCCTCACATACTGACTGCAGCCAGACCTCCTGAGTGAAGCCTCTCTGCTGGGAATCCAGTCGACCACAACCCCATCAACATGCTCAGGAATCAGGAGTGGAAACTCTGACACTAAATGGCTTCTACTAAAACACAACTCCAAAACACTGCAGAGAAATCAATGGAAATCAATGGGACTTTTGATTAACGCTGCAGTGCATTTAAATAATGAAAGAGGCGAGGTAAGTGCAACAGAAAGCTGGATTTCTAAACAACCGTGAATCCCTCTGATGAGGAGTGAGACGCTGCGATTAATCACGTCTTGGATCCAGATAGACAGTGCGTGCAAAAGAGAGAAGTGTGTGTGTGTGTGTGTGTGTGTGTGTGTGTGTGTTTGAAGTGGATCTGCACAGTGGTCAGCATATTGGCTCGGCCATTTCCTCCTCGCTCAGGCTGCAGTCTATAAAAGTTAATGAGCCCACTGAGCAGAGATCGGACAAGCAACGATGCATCCGTGCACACACACACACACACAGCCTTTAGTTTAGATGATTGCAGAGATATGTAATAGAGCATGTGTGTGTGGTATAAATCCTCCTCCACACACACTCCACAGCACTTTCACAAAGAGGGCAGGAGGCTTCCTCGCTGTCTCCTCAAATTTCACACACACTTCAGTTGTAAGCCGCCTTATATAACAGCGCTCCTACGCCAGAGATTCTGTGTGTGTGAGTGTGATGTGTGTGTGTGTGTATGAATCATCAGGCCATGGGGATCACTGGTCAGTAATAACTGTAGGAAGCGATAGCCGCTGTGCTGAACTTCTTATTCTCTGCACTCTCCGAAAGAGAAACAACGAGACACGAAAAGACAGAATGTGAATGAATGGTGGCAGTGCATTGGACACACACACCACACACACACACACACTGACAAACAGACACACACACACATTAGCATAAGGTTGGTTACACATGCACACATGAGCAGACCTCTCTGTCATAACATTACATTAAAAATAAACATTAACCATATGTGTTCATACTGAATGCAAATGGGACCAAAGCAAGTCCATTTTGCTGTGATATATTTGCAATAAATGGATCAAAAGAATGTTGAATTAACTATTTAAGAATATGGATTTGTATGAAATAACAATTCATGCTTTGTCACTACTGTCAGCAAACATCTTCTTAAATGCTTGTTTTTCTGAATGGGGTTTGGTTGATCATGGCTATGCTAACATTGCTGCTTAATTAACACTCAAAATAACGTCAGCTAAATACAAAATTAAGACTTTATTTATATATATATATAGCTTTTATTTTATGCAAGTTAAAGTATGTAAATAAATGTTGCAACATAGACCATGCCGACAGCTTGCAGCCTTGTTGCATGATATGCTTTCTGAATTAAAAGGACTTTATTGTCAACGTATGCATGCCTTTTGTGTCCAAGTGTGCAACAGAATTGATGTATTAAAGTTCCTATAATCACCCCCCCTCCTGTGTTCGCTCTTATATATCATTTCTTCCACACTCCATATTCTCTTGGTTTTCTTTCACGAATGCAAGGTCTTTGTGAGATGCCTACAGAAAGTGGCCTTAAAATAAAAGGCCACACACACACACACACACCACACACACACACCACACACACACACACACACACACACACAACACCACACACACACACACACACACACACACACACACACACACACACACACCCACACACAAACCACACACACACACACACACACCACACACACACACACACCACACACCACACACACACACACACACACACACAACACACACCACACAACACACACACACACACACACACACACACACACCACACACACACACACACACACACACACACCACACACACACACACACACACACACACACAACACACACACACACACACACACACACACACACACACACCACACACACACACACACACACACACACACACACACACACACACACACACACACACACACACACACACACACACACACCACACACACACACCACACACACACACACCACAAGGTAGAATGGCATTCTTAGTTGTTGTGCGTCAGAGCGCTCCTTACGTCTGAGCAGAGTCATGGCAACGCAGCGAGCACATGAGCGCTTTATCCTTTAATAATGTCTGCAACAGTCAGAGAAACATTTATTTTATCAAGCATTATTTGTTGACAAAGGTTTTGTCAATAGTCAACAACAAACAGGATTTTCTAAAGACATTTTCTCATGTTTAGTATAAAGATTAGCTGATTTTGTCGAAAAAGTCTCAGATGATGTTGGTGAAAGGCAGGTTTTCCTACGAGGATTGATTGATAAGTGTTGTTTGTATTGATAGAACATGATTTATTAACATATAAGGTCATTTATGAAACTAAAATATTAAACATATGTGGGGCTACAGCTTTAAAAACGAGACAATTTGCTTGTTATTATCAGATTTTCTCATTTTTGGTCAAAGAGTCACTCACATATTATGGCACGTTTCCACTACACGGCCTCGCTCGGCCCGCTCGGTATGGCTGGGCCTCGTTAGGACTGGCTCACTTTATGGCGCATTTCCATTACAGTTTAGGAACTGGGGTAGTATCTATAGTAACGCAGTGTAGGCGGAGCCGTGACGTCATCTTCAATGAGAACCCAGAAAAACAACACAGCCGTTAGCTGTTAGCACTCAGAGCTCACAGCTCCTCATATCTGTTCAGAAACTAGACAAAAGTTAAACAAGTAAAACCACAGACTGCCTGTGTCATGGTGAATACAGTCGCTGCTTTATTTATGTCTGTATAGGCCGTTGTTGTGAGTGTGGACGGTCGGAGCATATACTGCGTTAGCTTAGCCAATCTCCATTTAGAAAACACGCATTTAAAAGGTGTTTCTCCTGCCGTCTGTCTGCAGACTTGTCAAAGCATTAATTCATGGTTTTTACTAACCGGTATCAGTATGTTGTTACTTCATCATTTTGAAACGTGTATTACAATTAAATCACGGTCAAATATGTCCATCTTGTTGTAGTTGTAGCCCCCTTGCCAGCGATGCTCTCTCTAGTTTAGCATACTCAGCCCGACTCAGCCTCGTTGTCTCTGGCCCTAGACCCACGATTTTATGAGGCCAGAAAAACTGTGAATTAGGACCCGCCGGCCGGTACTAGGCCAAGTGGAAACGCAACCAAAGACGGGCCGCTGACGTCACAGCCCTCTTAAACCGTGCTCCGCGCTGTAGTGGAAACGCGCCATTATTGTCTGTAAAAACGGATTTAATTGTAAAAATCTAGAGATTTGTGTTTCATTATTTTCTGCTGTAACTGGATTTGTGAGGCAGACATTATTATTTAAAATCGGGTAATGATAAAGCAGCTGATTTAAAAAAAAAACATTTATTTAGAGTTATTATATGTTATAGTTTGAGAAAGTCATATTTAATTTAAATAAAAATCTAGAAATTGTTTAATTATTTTCGGCTGTAACTGGATTTTTGAAGCCAACATCAGGAAGCAGTTTATCCATTTTTCAGATTACAAACACTGCAGTACCTTGTCAGTTATGAGCTTGAAACTAGTCCTTAAAAACTCTCTGTGTGTTCCAGACTGAGTCATGGCTATGTGAGAACAACAAACCACTAAAACATCTGGGAAAACTTTGACATTTCGTGTTTGGCTGAGAAAATGTAAAATCAACCACATCCTTCTCTGAGAACCAAATCAATTCTGTGAGGCTTTTGACACTACGCTAACCCATCCGATTAACAACGCTTCAGTACATCATCAAAATGTCTTTGGCTGCGTTTTAACTTTGTGAGTCATCCCTATTATCATTTCACCGAGAGCAGCATCAGATTTCTGCCAGACCCACAACTTCTCCAGGAGCCAGAGCGCCACTTCCTGCCAAGAGACAGACTTCAAAAGAAGTGAGCGGCCATGATGTTCTCCTGCAGCCTGTAGGCCGAGCAGAGAGGAGGAAACAAAGTGACAGGCAGAACGAGAGAGGTGGAGGGAAGGGAAATGAAAGGAGAGCAGAGGATGTGTTTGGAGAAGAGATGCACCCATTGCACATTTTTCTTGGCTGTTTTGGATTACCGTTTTTATTTTAAACGTCTGATCTGCTGAGTTTTCTTCCTTTGTAAGAAATATATAATTTACAGCGTGCATAAACGTTATTTACATAAGACTGAATTCTTCCTGCTCCTTCCCGTAATGGGTTATATAAACTGCTAGAAGTGTACATGTTTAGTGAATTATTGATCTGAAATTCTGTAAAAAAGAAAATAAATGTTTCTTAAATGTAACTTTTTAAAAATGTAAAAATATTTTTTTTATTAAAACATTGACGATTAAAAAATGTAAAATTTGAAAAAAATGTTTATAAAAATATGTAAAACATTATAATTTAAAAAAAAACACATTTATTTAAAAATTCAAACAAATAATAAAAAAATAGAAAGAAATGTATAACCCTCACCTAACGCCTAACCCTACCTTAACTGAGTCCCTTCATGTCGTTTCCTTGATCACTTGCTGTTAAATCTGATTCCCCTCACAGTCTCCCCCCCTCACAGTCGCCACACATCACAGCCGCTGTATCTGATTTCCTCTGCAGAACCCATTGATCTACACTTCACTGAAGCTTCCCCAAACAGCCCTCTGCACAGAACACTTAATCTATGCTGCGCAGTCAATTGTCTGGGAGCCGGAGAGAGGAACTCAATACTCAGCAGAAAGAAAGCTGGCAGCAGAGACCCTTTTCTCTCCGACCCACAATAAGTCTTCTTGTAAAGGCCATCTTTGATCCTGAG
>JAAOOA010000856.1:85000-207789 GCA_012861695.1 Trematomus loennbergii | reverse complement strand
GTCCCGCTAGCTTAGCCGCTAGCTAAGGTAAACACACACAGCAGTTCATCAGCGGTTCACAAAGTACCGTACAAACACCACGGTTAACTCAGTATGACTAATCTCGGACATAGAAGTGCGTTTGTAACAGTGTTTACACGCGTATTTGCTAATAATTAATGCACATTTTACTCACAGTGTCGCTTGGTTGAAGTCAGTCAGTGTGAAAAAACAATGGCGGACGGAGGAGAGATTGCTGAGAATTATGGAACAAATCCGCCTCACCGATTGGACGCCAAAAGCCCCAAAAGTTTGATTCTCTCTTTTGGAACATATCCGGCCTCCCTATTGGGCGAATATGGAACCAAGCCTGGACAGCCATTGGTCAGAAATTGGAACATTGGAACGGAGAAGAACAGAGGATACTGCCCATTCTTCTCGTGAAAGCAGGGGGCAAGGAGAGGAAAGGGGGCCCCGCTCCGCGGTTCGATCCCCAGCTGTGGCAGAGATGAGGAAGAGCTCCCCTCTCAGCCATGACAGCCAGCACTGACTGACACATAGTGACTCTGAAACAGGGGTTTTGGTAAATGATGATCATTGTAATAAACTACAAAGAGTACAGTATGGTATCTGTAAAGTGCTGTGAGATAACATCTGAATCAATAAAACTGATTTGATTAAAGAAAGGTTTGTACTACAGAGCTGTATTATGATGCACGTTATATTTATATATATATAATATATATATATATATATATATGTGTGTGTGTCATCATCTCTACTGTGCTTATTTATGCACCATGTTGTGTTTTATGGACCCGTGTTGCAGTGAAATATCAGACGTTGTGTAATGAATTCTAAATAAAGTTTCCACACAAAGTTCAGTTCAGAGTTTTATTTTAAAATAGATTGAAATAAATAAAGATAAAAGACAATTAAAGAAAAAAGTGGCATCATTCCCCCCCCCCCCCTCGGTCCCTTTTGAGTCTTTTCATCTCCACCCGCCATTACTCCACAGTTTTCCCACCGGCAGCCGCGCAGTGAGACACACCTGCAATGCGAGTGTGGCCAGTGTCGATCCTCTTGGCCTGGCCACACTTGCTGCAGGTATTGACCTGTCTGCTGGCGGGCTTTGCTCCAGGGCGACGGCCCACCCCTTGCAGCATCAGCCTCCGCCGCCTTCCTCTTCCTGTAGGCCGTTGTCCTGGGCACACGAAGAGGAGGAGGCTGAGCAGCAGGGGCAGCCGTGAGAGGGCCAGCCGGGAGCAGTAATCGAAGAGGAGGAGGAGGAGGAGGGGGGAGGAGGAGGGGCAGCCATGAGAGGGACACACCTGGGTGAGTCAGACGGATCACTCGACCGGGCTGCTGTGCCGGTGGAGGGGGTATCTGGCTGGAAGACGGTCGGGTCCTCCACGTCTTCCTCGATACCCTCGTCCACCTCCTCCAGCGACTGGATGGCAGCAGCCTCGTCCGGAATGTCGGGGTCCAAGCTGACGTCCTCAAGCACTTTGCCTGTCTGCCTGTACAGGAACTCCACCCCGATGAGCTCCCCTGTCACGCGGCAAAAAGACAGGAAGCAAAGGATTTGCAAAATGCTCCTTTTCCTCACAGTTCTGATGTCTGAATAAAGTGAATAGGGTTTTCACATCACCCACCTGTGTACTCGACAGGCTTGGTGAAGTCCTTAACCAGCTGACGGCCAAGCACCCTTTGGCTCTTCTGGTTAAGGACGTGCTTGAGGTGGCCACTGTAGGAGTGCAGAGGCTCCACCTCTTCCGCAGCTGCCGCTGCACGGTCCTCATTCCACCTCACCAGTCCATCGACCAGGAACGCCTGGAAGTGCTTGGCACTCGCCTGCGTCCCTGAGGAAGCAGGTATCAGATCAGAAATGAATTGACATTTGCGTGAAATGTGAATACATGATAGACTTTATCACAAGCTGTACCTGGGATGAACCGGTTGAGGTGGAGGCGGAAGGACTCCAAAGATGTGGAGCCCCTCGCGCAGCGATAGACCGGCAGGATGACTCCGCCCTTTGTCAGCCTGCCGGTCTGCGTGTACAGCTGCACGCCAGGTGGGTCCTGGATGCAGCTGAGGTGGGGCCTCTGCGTACTCCATATGTCCTGGATGCGGAGAGGGTCAAGCAACGGGATGTCCAGGTTGTCGCGTCCTGCCGTACCGCCGAAGGTTTGGAGGAGGTCCTGGATCAGGAGCGCCGTCTCCTCCGCCCCACGCGTCCGACGACGGCAGTGGAGCCTCCACTCCTCCCTGGTGATCTTCCGGATCACCTCGGCGTCGGTCAGGCCGACCATCCCGTGCTTCCCCTCCAGCTGGGACCGCTTGGCTTCAGTGAGACGGCGGGCATCTCCGGGGTCCACCTCGAAGATGCACAGAGACAGCTGCCTCATGAAGGCGGGGTACAGCTCGTGGCTCTCTGTGGTGACACCTGCTGCGAAACGTCGCATCAGGTGCCAGATGTCCAGTCTCACCACAAGCTGTCCCCACTCCTGTGAAAAGGAAACAAAAGTCTGTCTGATTATTGGAGTACAATTTTTCTCAAATACTGTTTTTATGATGTTGTAATTATCTTGAACAACACCTAGCGTGGCTTTGGTCAATAGTCATTTAGTGTAAGATAAATAATATTGCGATAATTCTACTATGATTATCAGTACTAGTATTGACAGGCCAGACCTGAAACAAGGCAGCTGTCTTTGACACGCCGTCTCTGTTGCAGCAGTCCCGATCCACGTAGATCAGCTGGGGGGGTGGTACCTCGGCGAGTCGGTACCGCCTCATCAGTCCGGCCGCCATACTGGACAGGCCCTCGGCGCCCTCGGAGCAGGTGAGGACGCTGATGAGGACCTGCCCGTATTCGTTACCAACGTTGGTAACCAAGGCGGCCGTGTCGAAAGCGATACCGGCGAGCTTCTTCGTCACCTGGACACAGAGAGAGAGAGAGAGAGAGAGAGAGAGAGAGAGAGAGAGAGAGAGAGAGAGAGAAAGAGAGAGAGAAAGAGAGAGATTTCAAATGTGAGTGCATAAAACACACCGAGGCACACGGCGGCTGTAAAAAAAAAAAATGAAATTGTGACCAACTATACTGACCTTCTTGGTGGAATCCATCTTAAGGATGGATCCGAAGGTGGACGTGATCCTGGCCTTGTACTCATCCAGCCGCGTCATTATGTCGTAGCCGTAGACTGTCAGCAGCCAGATGGGTGAGGGCAGAGTGGGCATTTGGGGTGGTGGTGGAAACTGCCCCCTCACGCTGCACAAGGCCAGGAACTGCTCGCACACGCCGAGGTACTGGATCGCTCTCCGCATCCAGGCGTCCGAGTGCTGCTCCCGCAGGGTGTTGCACAGCTGAGTGGCACTGTTGCCCAGAGTGCGGGACTTCAGCTGTGTAACCACCCTATGGTCACAGGCAGCCTGCAGAAACACAAAACAAGCATTATATACAGCTCCGGCATCACATTCATTGCATTTATTTATATATACGGTATGTTGTCAATTCCTCTCACTTGTACGTAAGTACTGCTGGGAACTGGCAGCTGTAGGTGGGGGCCAGCTGCCTGATGATGCCCTGTGACCACCCGCCGACCTTCTTCTTGCATCGACGGCACTCCAGGTACTCAGTGGCCATGAGATACCAGCCGTCGATGTCCAGGACCCTCCGGATGGTCCTGTACAGCCCAGCCTTCACCATGGACCCGGTGCATGAAGGCTGGGGGCATGTCAGCTGCAGACGCCAGATCCGGTGTGGCATCCAGAGAAACAGCCGACATGCAAAGAAGGGGTCGGGGGACGCGGGAGGCTGGTGGTAGATCGGCCGGGATTGGGGGGGGCTCCACCACAGATTCAAGTCTGTGATGAGGCTCGGCCTCCCCACTGGTCCCTGGTGAACAGCACCCGACCGATCCACTGCTGCTGCTCCGCAGTGAGAGCTGCCCGCCATGACTCGGGCAGCAGCTGGAGAGAGAACCAGAGGAACGTAAAGGGCACTTGTATCTGAGGACATCGCTCCAGGGCAGCAGATGAGCAGCGTTTACTTTGACAGACAGTCTTACCTCATGTGGCGGAGGAGGGAGGAAGGCTGGCCCCGGCAGCTCCTCCTGTCCGGGAGCAGCAGCACCGGGGGCTGCCGTGGCTGCGGGCGGCGGTGGCGAGGAGGGAGCTGGTGACTCTGCAGGCTGGACTCCTGCTGGAGGTCGCAGGGGGTGGTGTTGTTCCTGCGTGAACTCCAGTAGCTCCTCGTCCGTGGGCTCGACAGAGACACCAGCCCCCTTGTGTGGTGCGGAGGAGGAGGTGGCGGGAGGTGGATGGAATGAGAGAGGGGCCTGTACATCTGAGGCTTAAAGATAAATCAACTCAACTTTATGTCAATCTCAAAATATGTTTGTACCCACAGAAAGATTGAAATACTGTTTCCCACAGTCCCGAGGTATAAAAAAGACACACAAATGTTTCATTAACATGAAAGAATTAGATGTTAGTTGTGTTGTGTTAATATTGAGCCACAGAAAACTAAAACCTAGTGGAGCACAGAAGGTTGTTTAAAGAGAGAAAGTGACGACGAGACAAAACAACGACACCAGATTTGACTTGTTGAGGGAGCGATGCAGGCAGCGAGCGGTTGGAGGGGTTACACGGGTTTACGAGGGAGAGGATGATGAGCTTACTCTACATCTACAAGCACTCGTTAGTGATGATTTGACAGGCGATTGGTCGGCGTGAAGCTTGGTGATTTGAGACTTGCAAAAGGCGGATAGTTTTTCATTAAAGCAAAATTACCTGCCAGGTCATATCCTTCTGAATACGGACATATTTATAGAGCAAAATAAAGGGAGAAGGGTCAAAAATGAAGTCAAACTTTCAGTTATCAACAACATGTTGCATGAATGCTACTTCAGTTTTTACTTACACTCCTCCATGTCAACTACCGCCCTGATCAGCTCTTCATCGGAAGGCTCCTCCGATGGCTTGGAGGGAAGAGCTGATCTGAGGGAGGCTGTAATTGCAACGTGAGTGAGAAGAAAATATACAGTGAACATGAGAAATACAAATAGGGTTAAACTGTGCATTTCATTTAGGCTGGACTTGCCTGGAAATGCAGGCTTAGGGTCCACCAGCTTATTGATCTGTGCCTGCATTTCCACGGCAGGCAAAGAACGCCGCCCGGACACGAAGGCCGCAAACGCTGAAGCAGGCCTATGAGACAGAACAACATCTAGAATGCACAGCATGAAAAACACCAACGTGTCTTCAGAAAGGTCATCCAGGTACGTCAAACTCAGACAGCTTTAAAATAAGACACGTACTTTGATGTAGTCCTCACTCTGTGGCCAGAGACAGACACAGAGACTGTGCTGCTGCTGGTTCTGCTGCTGCTGCTGGCGGTGCTGCTGCTGCTGCTGCTGCTGCTGCTGCTGCTGCTGGTGGTGCTGGTGGTGCTGGTGGATGGAGCAGCAGCAGCAGCAGAACCAGCAGCAGCAGCAGCAGAACCAGCAGCAGCAGCAGGTCTCTGTCTGTCTCGGCTCTTCGTGTAGCGGACGGCGTTCTCCATCTGTGTGCCGGGTGTGGGAATCTTCCTCCGGAGGTAGTTGACAAATCTACAAAAATCAGACAATTTGTCACGTGATTCTTATCAACCGAATTAGAATCCACATGTATGTATATGTATATATATGTATATATATATATATATATATACATGTGGATTATATATATATATATAATATATATTATATATATATATACATGTGGATTATATATATATATATATATATATATATATATATATATATATATATATAAATAGAGAGATAATACGACATACCGGATTTTTTTGGGGTCCACAGAGTTGTACAGGCCGTCCAGGGTCTCAAATTTAAAGTCCCCGAAGCCAACAAGGGCCTGTCCCTCCTGACCAGGCAGGAGGGACTTTGCCCGCGCCTCCTCAAACGCCCGGTGGAACCTGACTGCCTCCACAAAGTCAGGGTACGCTGAGGAGTAGCGGGTGAAGGCGTCCTGTAAATTCACAAATAAGGTTAAAACTGTTGTCACGCTTTTAATGGTATTGTGAATCAGACTGAAGGACTCCACCTTGTTGACCATCAGCGGAGACTGAGACCCTGTCCTCTCTCGCTCCTTCTGGTGGGAGGCGACCAGATTGACGGCGTAGCCCACGTCGTTCTCCAGGAGCCAGTGGAAGATCTTTCCCTGGTACTGGCCGAACTGGACCTTCCACCGGCTCAGGACGAGGGTGGCGTTGTCGGTGGAGCCACCCTCGGAGGAGACGTGGGCCCAGGCCTCCGCGTCCACCTCCTCTGGCTTCTTTGCCCTGTATGGGGCTTGGCCGGCTGCTCGCCGGGGGGCGAGGGCGCTGGCTTCGGCCGTGGCCTTCAAGAAGAGGGTCCCGTTAGGTGCCCTTCTAAATTCTGGGTGTTCCATCTACACAGAGTTGGACTCAGTTAGACCACTACCACAAATACAATGAAGTACTTTACTGTAGGCTACTATGAGGTAATTTTACTGTGTACTTTTTCAGTTATTCTCTGTCAAACTCCTGTGGCAGAAAATCATTTTGATCTCGCTCATCTGAGCTCCGTACACACACACACACGAGCGGGACATCCTCCTCAACCTGTCCGCCATAAATGCCTCAGAGGACGGATACCTGAACCGTAGCGTCCAGCTAGCTTAGCGATAAATACACACAGCGTTGTATTGTCCTCCCCCTGTCGGCACCTGAGCTCCGTAGCGTCCCGCTAGCTTAGCCGCTAGCTAAAGGTAAACACACACAGCAGTTCATCAGCGGTTCACAAAGTACCGTACAAACACTACGGTTAACTCAGTATGACTAATCTCGGACATAGAAGTGCGTTTGTAACAGTGTTTAAACGCGTATTTGCTAATAATGAATGCACATTTTACTCACAGTGTCGCTTGGTTGAAGTGTCAGTGTGAAAAAACAATGGCGGACGGAGGAGCGCGAGCTTGCTGAGAATTATGGAACAAATCCGCCTCACCGATTGGACGCCAAAAGCCCCAAAAGTTTGATTCTCTCTTATGGAACATATCCGGCCTCCCTATTGGGCGAGATATGGAACCAAGCCTGGACAGCCATTGGTCAGAAGGATGACACCCAAATTCGTGAAGCGTTCCTTATTGTTTCCTTCCTGTAGCTCTTTCTATGATTTTTTAAAGATTTGATATGATTTGGGATGATTTGGGGTGAAACAGCGCCCCCATGGCCGCATGTGGTACTGCGGCTGCAGAGCCTGCTCTGATCTCCTCTGCACTCTGCTCCTCTTCACTCCTCTGCCTTTCTTTATAACACTTAAACATTTAGTTCACTAGTTTCACTTCGAGTAGTGGCTTATGCTTTTAACTTGTGGAGGAGAGACACCACCTCTGAGCTCTGTGCCTTCATGACTTCTTCTGTTTGCATCTCACATTTCTGTTATTACAATAAGCAGGATTTCATCTAACAGGAGTCATCTGTGCATGTAAACAGAGCAGCATCTGATCACAGTAAATACAGACCTGAGAGGTTTAGAAATCTGGATGCTGCACAGAGTCTAAAGTGCCACTTTAGCGGGACGTTACGGAGCTCAGGAGCCCTCTGATGCATTTAGGGCTGACAGGTTGAGGAGGATGTCCCGCTCCGCTGTGCATCAGAGGGCGGATACCTGAGCTCCGTAACGTCCCGCTCACATGGCTGTCTGCAGCATCCAGGGAAACACACACAGCGGAGCGGGACATCCTCCTCACCCTGTCAGCACTAAATGCATCAGAGGGCGGACTCCTGAGCACCAGCATGACCCCTTAAACACTTCCACCTCCGTGACCTGGCACAGTCCAAGTGTTTCCAAGTGTAGAGCTCGTAAAGCTCCGTTGTACTAACATCGATTACTTCATCAGCGTTTCACAAAGTACCGTACACACAGCACGGTTAGCTCAGAAGTAGGCCTATGACTAATGTCGGACATAAAAGTGCGTTTGTAACAGTTTTTACACGCGTATTTGCTAACAATTAATGCACATTTGACTCACAGTAGGATAGGCCTACTGCCCATTCTTCTCTGTGAAAGCAGGGGGGCAAGGAGAGGAAAGTGGGCCCAAAAAGTGAAAATAAAAAATAAAAAAGTGAAAGTGGGTCCGCGGTTCGATCCCCAGCTGTGGCTCCCCTCTCAGCCATGACAGCCAGCACTGACTGACACATAGTGACTCTAAAACAGGGGGTTTAAATTAAAGGGTATAAATTATAAATGTATAATCTGTGAAAAATTCACAAATTTCTCACAAACTGAGCAGCCAAAGGGTTTCTCTCCTGTGTGGATTTAGATCTCTTCTATATCTAAAAGCTTTCTTACAGACTGAGCAGCTGAATGGTTTCTTTTCAGCACTACGTCGTGGATCACTGACAGATTCTTGTCTATTTTTCAGTGAGTTTGAGCCTGAGGCAGGTTCTCTGGTCTCCTTCCAATCAGCACTGTGTTCAGAAGAGTCATCAGTGTGTTCAGAAGAGTCTCCAGTGTCGTCCTCAGTCTTTGGTTGTAAACTGCTCTCTGGATCTGAGTTCGAGGAGGAGGAGGGGCAGCCATGACAGCCAGCACTGACTGACACATAGTGACTCTGAAACAGGGGGTTTTGGTAAATGAGGATGATTGTAATAAACTACAAAGACTACGGTATACTATCTGTAAAGTGCTGTGAGATAACATCTGAATCAATAAAAAACTGATTTGATTAAAGAAAGGTTTGTACTACAGAGCTGTATTATGATGCACATTATATTTATATATATATATATATATATATATATATATATATGTGTGTGTG
Source organism: Trematomus loennbergii (assembly GCA_012861695.1). Lineage (NCBI taxonomy): Eukaryota > Metazoa > Chordata > Actinopteri > Perciformes > Nototheniidae > Trematomus > Trematomus loennbergii. The sequence continues at coordinate 198,963 of JAAOOA010000856.1, read as the reverse complement.
TATCATCCCATCATCTCTACTGTGCTTATTTATGCACCATGTTGTGTTTTATTGACCCGTGTTGCAGTGAAATATCAGACGTTGTGTAATGAATTCTAAATAAAGTTTCCACACAAAGTTCAGTTCAGAGTTTTATTTTAAAATAGATTCAAATAAATAAAGATAAAAGACAATTAAATAAAAAAGTGCTATCATTCCCAGGACAGGAGGTGTTCTTCCCCTTCGCTGTCTTGAACCGCCCCTTCAGCTGCCTCTCCCGGTGTCTGGGAGGGTAGACGGCTCGGGCAGGCGTTGCCAGAGGGCCATGAGTTCGTCCACCCTCTTGTCAGAAAGCCCCTGAAGGCTCCTGGCTTCCAGCAGGGCCTTGGCCAGCTTCAGGACATGCTGGTATCCTGGCTGGCCATCAGGACCCTGCATCTCCTCCTGAGGAGAAAAGGAAGGAGGGAGGAAGAGAGAAGTGCTGCTGTGAGCAAAGAGTCTTGAATACATATTATTATTATCATTATCATTATTGATGCCCTGTGACCACCCGCCGACCTTCTTCTCGCATCGACGGCACTCCAGGTACTCAGTGGCCATGAGTTATTTTACTGTGTACTTTTTCAGTTATTCTCTGTCAAACTCCTGTGGCAGAAAATCATTTTATCTCTCATCAAATATGGCAGAAAACATTTATTATTGTACTCAGGAGGGGAGTTTGACAGAGGATTACTTTAAAAGTACACAGTAAAAGTACTTCATTGTAGGCTACTTGTGGTAGAAGTCCAACGAGTACTGAGTCCAACAGTACCAATGTCATTAAGAACTTATGGCAGAAAATAATTTTATCTCTCATCAAATATGGCAGAAAACATGCAGTTTGACAGAGGATTAAAACTGTAATCAGAGCCCTCTCATCTGAGCTCCGTTACACACACACAGGAGCGGGACATCCTCCTCAACCTGTCCGCCATAAATGCCTCGGAGGACGGATACCTGAACCGTAGCGTCCAGCTAGCTTAGCGATAAATACACACAGCGTTGTATTCTCCTCCCCCTGTCGGCCCTAAAAGCTTCAGAGTGCGGATACCTGAGCTCCGTAGCGTTCCGCTAATGTGAAACACACACACACACAGCGTTAGCGGGACATTGTCCTCCCCCTGTCGGCCCTAAAAGCTTCAGAGGGCGGATAGCTGGGCTCCGTAGCGTCCCGCTAGCTTAGCCGCTAGCTAAAGGTAAACACACACAGCAGTTCATCAGCGGTTCACAAAGTACCGTACAAACACCACGGTTAACTCAGTATGACTAATCTCGGACATAGAAGTGCGTTTGTAACAGTGTTTACACGCGTATTTGCTAATAATTAATGCACATTTACTCACAGTGTCGCTTGGTTGAAGTCAGTCAGTGTGAAAAAACAATGGCGGACGGAGGAGAGATTGCTGAGAATTATGGAACAAATCCGCCTCACCGATTGGACGCCAAAAGCCCCAAAAGTTTGATTCTCTCTTTTGGAACATATCCGGCCTCCCTATTGGGCGAAATATGGAACCAAGCCTGGACAGCCATTGGTCAGAAATTGGAACATTGGAACAGAGAAGAACAGAGGATACTGCCCATTCTTCTCTATGAAAGCAGGGGGGCAAGGAGAGGAAAGGGGGCCCAAAAAGTGAAAAAATAAAAAAGTGAAAGTGGGTCTGCGGTTCGATCCCCAGCTGTGGCAGAGATGAGGAAGAGCTCCCCTCTCAGCCATGACAGCCAGCACTGACTGACACATAGTGACTCTAAAACAGGTTTTTTTGGTAAATGATGATCATTGTAATAAACTACAAAGAGTACGGGTATAGTATATGTAAAGTGCTGTGAGATACCATCTGAATAAATAAAACTGATTTGATTAAAGAAAGGTTTGTACTACAGAGCTGTATTATGATGCACGTTATATTTTATATATATATGTCTGTATCATTTCATCATCTCTACTGTGCTTATTTATGCACCATGTTGTGTTTTATTGACCCGTGTTGCAGTGAAATATCAGACGTTGTGTAATGAATTATAAATAAAGTTTCCACACAAAGTTCAGTCCAGAGTTTTTATTTTAACAACAAAAATAATAACCATAATAATACAATATTTTGAAAAGAAATGTGCATAACGAGTACTTTTACTTATTGTACATTTAGCTGATAATACTTCTGTAGTTTGTTATTCTGAAATGGGTCATATTGCAGAGTACTTTCTACATTATGTACTTTAATTTATCCTGACACATTTTTACTTTTACTTAAAGGTAGGGTAGGTAAGTTTGAGAAACCGGCTCGAGATACACTTTTTGTTATATTCCATGGAATGCTCTTAACATCCCGATAGCAATGAATATCTTAAGTGCTTTGACAAAAAATCCATTAAAAAATGTCATCTGTGGAAGCTGTAGTACTGTAAAAAGTACGACCAATCATATACATATGCAAGCACATGACATACAACACATTGGGCAAATAGTAAAAAACAATATCATAACTCCGTTCACAGTGTTGATGGAACATTTTAATCTGAATAAATCCCTCTTCCTCTCCTATATGCAATTACAATCAAATATTAAAAACTTAACATCAAAAGGTATAAAGATAGGTTGTCATGAACACCTTGATATGAACCTAAAAAGACTTGCAAACAAGAAAGGAATGATTTCAGGTATATATAAACTTCTCCTCACCTCAACCGCCAATACTAATCTGCAGTCACAGAAAAGATGGGAGCAGGATTTAGGCATCACCCTTACCCCAGTTGAGTGGGACAGAATCTGGTCGAACTCGACATCAATCTCCAAGTGTGTCCGGTTTAGAGTAATACAGTTAAAAATCCTTCACAGAGCATACATCACACCCTGTAGACTCAAAAAGATGGATCAAACACTCGCGGGCCTATGCTGGCATGGTTGTGCGGAAGTGGGTACCCTTTTACATTGTCTTTGGTCCTGTCCGGCTGTAAAATCTCTATGGGACGTAGTTGGAGATACTCTCGCTGAGATTCTGAACATAGAGATACTCTTAACTCCAGCTACATGCTTGCTGGGATCCCCGCTCAATGGCATAACATCAACATTTGCAAGTAAACTTATGGCGCGTTTCCACTACAGCGCGGAGCACGGTTTAAGAGGGCTGTGACGTCAGCGGCCCGTTTTTAGTTGCGTTTCCACTTGGCCTAGTACCGGCCGGCGGGTCCTAATTCAGTTTTTCTGGCCTCATAAAATCGTGGTTCTAGGCCAGAGACAACGAGGCTGAGTCGGGCTGAGTATGCTAAACTAGAGAGAGAATCGCTGGCAAGGGGCTACAACTACAACAAGATGGACATATTTGACCGTGATTTAATTGTAATACACGTTTCAAAATGATGCCGAAGTAACAACATACTGAACAGGCTTTGGGATAAGATAAGGGCTTTCCTGGACTCAAACCATCTCGGCTGCCAACAATAAATATAATAATATTAATTAATAATATTAATAAATAAATATAAATAAAGAGAAATAAGCTATGAATAAACAGTAACGGTAATAATAATGAAAGAAGCTAAATTAAATGGGAAATGGATGAATAGGTGAATTAATCATAAAAGGAAGAGGTGTGTGTATATGTACATATGTGTGCATATATATATATATGTATTTATTTATTTGACTATTTATCTATTTATTTACCTATTAAACAATGAAGTATACCTATATTATGAAGCAAATCATGTATAAATACAACGCCATATGCATACATCAAATGTAACTGACACTGTAATCCCCCTACCCCCCACCCTTCATGTTATGTCCTGTCCTACTTGTAATGTGTGTGAGCCATGTCCTTGTCCGTGTGCTTTTGTCTTTTGAAAATGTTTATAAAATATAAATGTTGACAAATATGACATGTTTGTATTATAATTATTATTGCATTATTGTCAATGTTGTACTTGGTAAATTAAATGTCTTGATAATCAGAGCAGTGATTTGGGGTTTGGTTGTGTAGGGGATTTGTTTGAAAAATTATTTAAGCTGTTTTCAGGCATGGAAGATTAATATGTTTTTCTCTCAAGTTTTCTATTGTCAGATTGGACACATCCCAAATCGCTTGATGGTTTCAGACCTGCACTGCACACTGTAATAGTACTGGTAGAATATTTAAGCTTGGGTAAATTCATTTTTGAAAAAAACAATTGAAAGGGCAAAGTATTATATTTATTACAGGTTTCCAATTTACCCATTGAAAAAGGGTGAAAAACAAGTACATGCTCCTTTAACTGTACGCTGCAGAGATCACCTCACATAACAGAGATAGATTAACATTATGTCCATATTAGGTTTTTTCAATGCTAAAACACATTTTTTAAAAGCAGGGCTTATTTTCTCAAAACACTAAACACAATTCACAAAGTGCAAAAACACCCAAAACTACATAAACACTTACCAAAACCAAACTTTTGCACCAAATGGCACACACTTCATTCATAGTACAAGACATTTTGTAAAACCAACTACACACCATCGTGCTCAAGCACACTGATCTTTTATGGCGTTTGATATAGAGAATTCAGCAAGTAAAGATTGTTCAAGTCTACAAAAAAATATGTGCAGAAACTTTTCAAAAGGTGGAAAGTAGAATTGCAAATTGGGTGCAGAGCTGAAAATGTGTTAAGAGTTTTGGAGATTTGAGCTGAGGTTTTGCTCTTTGAGTGTCAGTTTAAATAATGATGCTTTTTGTGTCATTTTAGTGTGCACAACTTTTTTTGATTGTTACACTTATATGTTCTTTATATAGATTTGATGTAAAAGAAACATGTTGAATCAAATAAATAAACACACTGTCATTCAGATCGATTAGTAGCCTACTTCTGTTTCTTTTGAGGGGGGCATACTGATGACATTTGTCACAATACCAGCTTCCTTTGGGGGCAACTGTTATACCAACACGTTCAAAATGAAACCAGGTAGTTTCACAATTTGTGTTATCACATTCTATCATGGGAAGCTTTTCCTCTCCACGACAAAGGCACCACTTGGGTATCAGTGGTTGGGTATCGGTTGGCTGAGTCAGACTGGAACATAGAGCGGGGTCTGGTATCAGGCACAGAGGCCTTTTTGGTGCAGTAATGGAGACTGGTGTAGTTGCACTGGAAATTCTGGTGAAGAATTGCCCACTCAACTCGAGGAGAATGACCTTCTGAAAAAATTCATGAGCTTTGAGCATACCTTCTCCCAAAAGTCAATATCTGGGGTTATGCGTTCAAGATGAATCTTTCCATTCACCCACAGAACAAAGTCAGCATATTCAACATCACATAGAAATAACTGGGTCTGCACTTGACAAAAATAGGCATGGGTCTTCTTCAGCCTGTCCTGTCCATCACGTGATTCCAGGCATGTATGGTCTGACGGTGCAGCAACACAGTAGGGGCATTTCATTTCCAAAACACCTACACCACAGCACTTTCAGGACACAACACCATCTGGAGTAGCACCTAAATATGGAAATGTTGGCGATAACACGAGCCCAGAGTCCTGGCAAATGAAACCGCCATGTCGGTTCATAATTGCAATGTAATCTTCACGTGCTGATTTCTCGTGATTACATCCCCATTCAGTAGCTGCAGTTTTAAATGTTGTGGCTTCCGGGTAACAAATAGCTTTAATCAAGCTAAGCGATGGTTTAGTTGCACTTGTTGAACATGCTGCCTTCATACGAGATGCTGTAATCCGCCCAGCTCTGTATCGATACCAGAGTTTGGATTTGGCCTGTGTTTTTGTGGCCTTCTCAATGACATCCGCCTCCGGCTTGGTGATAGCTGCATTGATCCCTTGGCAATGTTCTGTAAGGGCTTTATGGTCCATTTCTAGGCAGTGAACGGCACTCGCTGGGAGTACTTCGGCCAGGGGCCGGTGCCACAGCTGGAACTCCGGGGACAGGACGTGCCTCCCTTCTTTGTCAGCCACAAACAGAGCCCTGCTGACCCACTCGTGCTGCTCTGCAGGGAGGGCTGCTCATCCAGGCTGCCGGCAGGAACAGCTGCAACACACACACAGGTCACTGAGCTGCAGCTTTAAACTACACACTGATACTAGATGTTTATAACAACATTATTACAGGGGGGTAGCCTGAGGGGTAGGAGCGACTTGTCGTAGTGGAAGTGGTGGAGTTGGCAGAGCTCTCTGCTGGTGGGCAGGACGAGGAGGAGGGAGGAGGAGGAGGAGGAGGAGGAGATGCTGTGCACAGCAGAAAAACACACTTGACATACCAAATAGATTTGATTATACAAAGCTTAATAATGACACGAAGCACAGACTTACCTAAATCAGTCTCCACCTGAGCCGCTGCCTCCACCATCAGATGGTCGTCTTCGTCCTCGGAGGAAGCTGCAGACACAATTTAAAAAATGTTCACTCATCACACATCACCTGACTGACAGTAACACTCCACTGACATGATACATACACAGGACCACTGCCTTTCTCTTCCTCCGCTGTTTGGGGGAGATGTAGTGGAGGGGGAGACAGCTGAGGAGGTGGCGGCTGCTGATGCAGCTGAGGAGGCGACAGACTGCTTCTCCTGGTCCCTTCTCTCTATGTATTCTTTAAGCTGCGCCAGTTGGGACCCGGGGCTCCAGACGGACTGCCTCCTGATCCAGTTCCTGTAACTGACATTGAGATTGAGAGGCAACAGTTAGATTAATATCACATCAAGTGTTTCTACAGTTAGTCACACATGGCCTTACGTGAATATGAAATAAGAATAAACATGTAGTAACAGTCTGAATAGAAAAAAAAAAATAACATGAGAAAAGCTGGTTCTGATTTAAAAGATAATGCTAGCCAACACTTTTCCATCAGCTCAACATTAACCTCAGAGGTCTGACTTTAAAAAATGAATGATACTTATTATATTATAATAATAATATTCGCCCTATGGTAGCCTTCATATACATGTTAACTTTAGTACACTACCACATAGTAAATACGAATTACATTTAAAGTTATTACAGTACTTCATTAAATAGCCAAGTGTCTATGACCGTTAACCCTCCGTCCACATCTGTGAACGGATGTGAGCATTAACTTCATGAACATTTACGTTAGTGCAAAGTAAAACAGCATAACGTGTTTGCGTCTAGTAAAGTAGGCTACGGGAGAAATGCATGTTGACGTAGCCTATCAATCATCAATCAATAAATCAATAAATATCCCCGTGTCCTTGTTAAAGAAATCAGATCTGGCCCCGGTAATGGTACAAATCTCAACCTGTCGTACAATGGACAGCTCCCCCCCATCTATGTATATACTCGCATTTTAGACTCTGTTACTAACTGTATATCTGTAGACTTGGTATGTCTTAAATGTCCGGTTAGGATGTATTAGAACGAAATCTAAAATGAAAATTGTAAATAATCCATCTGTATGTAAAAAACCAACTGTATGTAAATTGTAAATAAGCCATCTGTATGTCAAATATGTCTTATATGTCTTAAATGATATGATGAATTGGAAATGGGGGACCCTGATGTAAACAAGACGAAAGTCTTTCTCTGGTCTGCATCCCCTTAACAATTGTATGTTTTGAGCTGTACTGTACTGTACCCAATATACAAGCTGTTAATAAACTTTTCAATCAATCAAGCCTACTGCAAGACTGTACATGGCGGAGTGGCAACTTTTAATCACGAATGGTGCATATAAATGTTAACGTCATAAACGTTAGCGCACAGTAATAAGCATTACATGACAAGTATTTACGGATTCAAACGGCCGGAAAACTCCCGTGTGTTTCTGGCTTAGCGGCAACTTTTTACCAATGCAAATATGCGCGAACGTTAAAAGACAACACATTGGCATTCATCTACTGTTATACTACATTATAAGGGACTGTATTGTTAAGAGTAATAGCAGAGTTTATCTTACCTTTTCAAAAGCCGGTCTGAGTACTAGAACTAAGTCGGACAACCAATGGGTGGACCACAAGATGAAAACCAAAATGCCATAGAAATGAACGGGAGGGGCGGGACTCTAAGTAAGACTAAGTGAGACTGATCAGGCCTGCCGCATTCATCACACGGTGATCCCCAGTGGATCTTCTGGGTGAGAAGGTCTCAGTTGGGGGGCCGGAGCCTGTCATCCAATCAGATCAGAGCCCCTTAGATCGATTAAAGCCAGTGTACCAACCACCCAGATCCCCCCACCCCAAATACTCTTTGACACCGCCTGCATGCTTGATATGAAGGTAAAGAGATGTTATGAACTTGTCAAAAGCAAGGAATAAGCAGTCAGAGATATTCAAGTTTAAAAATACCTGTTCATTTATTTATTTACTAGTTTTACAAATTAAAATTAGGACATCTCAGTCATTGAGCATCTCCCTCCAAGGACATTATGACTAATTACTCATTTATGTATTATGTGTATTTTCAATGCAGTGTTTTTATATGTATTGTTCAAACTATTTAAAATAAAGTTTTCTAAAAAAATCTCCTTCCTTTTTGAAACCTGCTGAACTTCAAACAGCAGAGGAAGACAGCACGAGTGTTGGAAACTACAGGAAGTAAATCCAAACAGATATTTAAGTTTGAACTCTTTATTTGAAAAATATATTTACATTATATACAGCATCTTATCGCATCTCTTGGTAGAGGGCGCTTGCCAGGGCCAGGCAGGGGCTCCTCTGCTCGGGGCTCCTCTCCTTCGGGCTCGGCAATTTCCTTCTCTGGAAGAAGGGCCTCCTCTGCCGCCCGGGGGGCCTGCAGCACATGGATCCCAGCGGTGAGGATGATGTTCTCCTGGGCCGATGTCCACCTCTTGTGCCTGCAGAGTGAACACAGAGGATTAATAAGAGATGTTGTCGGGGCCTCAGAAGATTGTCCTGTGTGAATGAACAGACTCACCACTGAGAGAGGGTCTGCTGGTTCACCCCAAACAGCTGGAGGGTCGTCCTGGCTACGAGCGCTGGACTTCTGGAGACCACACATCTGATCCGGTCGTACTCCAGAATCACCAGAGCCCAGCGGCTCAGGTGGTGCCCCCACTTCATTCTGCTGCTGGGGTTCAGCTGGCAGAGGAGGATGAAGATGGCCTCCACCAACCGGCTGGTGTCGGGCCACGTGGCGCGGCCTGTTCCCACCATGCAGCTGGAACCAGAGGAGAGAGGTGAGTGGATATAAAACCTGTAAGAGAGCATACACAGCAGGGGGCGCTTCACCTACCGTTTCATGCTCTCCAACTCGGGGACGGCCTCTTTGTTGGCTGTGGAGGTCTTTGACTTCTTGAACCCCCCTTGTCAGCTGGGCCCTGTAGCGTGACGGATACACTACACGGCTCTTATCCACATCCAGGAGGTTCTCCCAAAGACCCACGAGCACCTCCAACTCCTCCTGGGTGATGGCTCCCTTTCCGCAGAGCTCCACCAGACCCTGGGCCAGCTGATCAACCTGCTGGTTGCCGGGGGCTCCAACAGTACCAACAGTGGCCTGATGTGAAGGCCCAGGAAGAGGTGGAGGATGCTGCAGCAGCTGAGGAGCGGACTGCGGAGCAGGAGGAGGAGGAGGAGTTGCTGTGCACAGCAGTAAAACACACTTGACATACCAAATAGATGTTATTATATAAATCTTAATAACTTCACGAAGAAAAGACTTACCTAAAGCAGCCTCCCCATCAGATGGTCCAATCAGAGTACTAGAACTAAGTGGGACAACCAATGGGTGGACAACAAGAGGAAACCAGAATGCCATAGAAATGAACGGGAGGGGCGGGACTCTAAGTGAGATTTAAAGTGGACCTATCATGCTATTTAAATGATATATTGTAGGGCCATACCTATATAAGGTTATTTATACGTTTATTTTTTCAAAATACCAAACAGATCATGCATTTTAGCCATGCCTCATTTCGCTCTATTTGCTGTTCTCCAGCCTGTTTTTGCAAGGGGCTGATTCTGTGACTTAGCTTGAGCTGCAGCTGACCACGCCCCCTGCAGAAGAGGGGGGCGACGGCCCCGGCACGAGCGTCATGTTCCCATGCTTGTTTTGAAAACTAGACGAGAAGAAACATGTCCTCCCTGAGAAATGCATGCGTTCAAGCGTATTTGATGAGTATGATCCAGAATCGGTCATTGAAGGAGACGAGGTTTCGGTGGAAGTGCAAATATCTCGGTTGCAGCAGGACCTTTCTGAATGGTTAGTTGACACACTTTTGTCCCTATTTATTTTACGTTAACTCTGTTGTTGTTACGATGCTTGCTACTTATTCCGTTCATATTTTGGCTAATTAGCAAGAATGAAATGTGTAGTTTGTAACGTAGAGTTTGTAACGCAAAAACAGCGGTAGACTACATATATCATACAATAAACATTTATTCATTTATTGACTTCTTTATACAGGTGTACATGTGGAAATTGCGCCACAATGCCTTCGGAACCTGAGAATGTGTGCTGCATTGAGATACCACAGGTAACATTTGTGATAGCTTCACTAATGCCGCGTTTCCACTACACGGCCTCGCTCGGCCCCGCTCGGTATGGCTGGGCCGCGATTGGCCTCGTTAGGACCAGCTCACTTATGGCGCGTTTCCATTACAGTTTAGGAACTGGGGTAGTATCTATAGTAACGCAGTGTAGGCGGAGCGACGCTGCTTAAAACTGCCGTGACGTCATCTTCAATGCGACACAACAATGGAGGATGTGAAGATGTGAAAGCGATCGTTTGCTTGTTTTTTGCTGTGTGGTTTATTATCACAAGAAATAGACAAGAGTTGTTTCGAAAGAGGCGACTTATAGCAAGACGAGGTATAGAAGAAGCTGACGCGAGAGTTCGGGCAGTCCTCCTACGCCGCAGAGACTACAGGACGACTCGAATCACTACTAACTACAATGCTACTTGGTAAGCTAACGTTCGCTAACTAGCAATGTGTTTAGGCTCACGCTCCCTATACGACCAAAGTATTTCAAGTATTTAATTAATTGTAGCTACCACTTTTACGTATTAAAATATGTATGCTTTTGTTTGTGTATTTCAGAAGTTACCGACCGAGCTACCGAGTGGTGGAATGTGATTGTTCCATCTTTCACACACTCAGTGGAGAACTTCAGGATGCCTGAGGAAAACCTACGTCTATCAGGGGTAGCAGTGGCACAAGGTGCAGAGGAGGGCAGGGACATACGAGAGGGTCTGATGCGCTACCTGAATACCTAGAATGTATAATGTAATACCTAAATATTCATTGTATTGTATTGAACATAAATACATCTTTTTCACATACATGTGTTTGTCAAATTATTTAAACCAAAAAATGTTATCAGAATTGACTATTTAGTAAATATTTGAATTTCAAGCACCAGTACTGCCCCATAATAATAATAATCTAATAAATTAAGCAAATATCAAAGCAAACTATAAACATAAATACAAAAGTGTAAAACACAACAGAACTATATTCATAAATGCAAGTGTAAAAAATTGTTAACATGGATACAGGCTAAAGTATCCACAGCATAAAATAATATGATTATGATGGTTTGTCTGAAAGACACAGCCTCAAGGTTCAAGGTTTTTTATTTTGTCATACGAACATAGCTACAGTGTAGTTATGACAATGAACATCTTAGGTCACAGGCTCCTCCAACAGTGCAACACAATAACCCAGATCAACAGAAATATAGTGCAAGTAAATATTAAGCGCTGTGCACCGCTCTCTTTGTATAGTGTTTTCTTTTGTTCTCTTCTCTTTGAAATATATAAGCAATGTGTTTGAGTCTAGCACAACGAGGGTATTACAATTGAGTAATTTTTACTACATGTATTTATCATGTATTCTTAATACCATTATGTAATGTTATGTTTTAGAGGAGGACCTCAAGCTAGCAAACTCAATTTCAAACAGTATGCAGAGTTGTCCTGCTAAAGAGTTAAAATGTATTATTTAACCAAGTATTTATTCTCTTATTTGCTTTAATTGCAACAGATGATAAAGGTTTCACTGTGATAAGTATTCTCTTAAATCCATAAACCCCTGTACAGTGCTTTGTGGACGATGGTGTTTATGATATTTCTGACTGCAGAGGGACGCCTAGATGATGCCATCTTTCTGTGTGATCGCTGGTGGGTGCAATTATTTATCAACAAGCAATAAGATAAGACATGGCATTGATTCTGCTGGTCCAGTTGCCGTTCCTGCAGGGCCAGATCCTCTCCTCCTCGGTGTGTGCTGTTGATGCAGAGGACGTTGTTCGGAACTGTTCCTCCTCGCTAGTCCCAATGTAATCATCTAGAACAGAAACATGACTTGTAAATTCCACAAACTACTGCAGCACAATACTATAAATAGCACACAACAACTATAGAAAAGACAAACTGAACGTAAACAATGGCACATATGGTGTTAGCAAACAATAGCTCTCGCTAATGCTATCTGCCTAGCTAGCCTTCGGGGCTACATAAAAGCATGGGTTGTCGAACATAAATGTAAGGATAAAATAGACTTATTTGTTAGAAGTGAGCTTTAGAACAGATAGGGACACAAAGCAGGGACACAAAGCTTTCAAGCAAATAACAGAGCGTTATGTTAGAAATTAAAATCAATGTTAAACAGCATAATTCAGTCTAAAACCAATCGTCAGTTTAAAGCTGTTTTATTGTGGAAAAACCCGGAAGTTCTCAGGAAATCAATGCCAAGCTTTTATTCTGAAAATCTTTTATCTGGTTTGCATGTGACTAAATGTTGCGTTTTCTGAATGTAAAGTGAAAGTGACTTGGAGTGTTATACACCAAAAACGAACGGACTTTAACACTACATCGATAGACGTTAAGATATTATTACTGCTGAATATTAGATAAGGAACAGTTGATCATGGAGTGTTTACACATTACGTGAGTAGCTATGACGTCAGAGGGAGCTACCGTAAACGAGAACGGTGTCGTAAAAGTGTTTCTAGGACTTCTAAACTAACGATTACAGCTGTTTATAAGGTATTAAATAGAAAGTCATGACAGAGATAATGAGGAGAAAATGCTTAAGGAAGTAGGCAGAGAATATCAATGTCGAAATCATCTGTGCTCTCGCGATATCGAACTGACAAATGAGAGGGACCCCACTATTGCACAGCGGGAGACGACGGGAGATGGATAAAAACAGCGGACAGAGACCGCTCGCTCTCTTTTCTACGCTGCAGCCTACCCTGAACAACACCGGCTTTGTCTCTCCATTCACCATGCTTGTTCTTTAACCACGTTACTTAATTAAACTACCCATTTGAACCTTTTACAGAGACTCCATTAGTCTCGTTATTTTAAGTTTCTTTCCTGGGAGCGAGAAGATCACGAATTATCAACAATGGTGACCCCGACGTGTATATCGACACTGGGAGAGGAATAGCTAGTTTCGACGGAGATTTGTGAACAAAACACACAAAGGGCCCATACGAAACGGTAAGAAGAAGCCAGTTATATCAAATTCTTCAATAGCTTATATAGAACCATTTAGATTTGTGTGTTTTGAGGCGAGCAGGACATCCTGAGAACAGCTGTAAATGTAATGTTAAATATCTAAATTTAAACCAAACCACGTGGCGTTGTTTTATACCAAGCAGGGTAGTCTATTTTCCTTTCTTTGATTCATTAACCAACTGCATGTTTTTTAAACCAACTGCATGATTATAATGTGTGTGTTTTCCAAGCCGGATATATTAATGTGCTTTTAAGCCGGTATTTATATAATCTTTTTTTTTTTTTAAAAAAAAAAAAAAATTAAAAAAAAATTTAAATTAAAAAAAAAAAAAAAAATCCAGATATTAAAGTTAAGTTCGGATGACATAGGATATTTGTTATCAGGAGCGAAGGTACTATTCAGTTGATTAGTGATTCATCTTTGATACATTTAAGGACTATATCCAACTACTTATTATATTGTGTTTGACGACTTATAGATGGACTCTTGTCGTTTTGTATATTCTCAAGACAGATGGTATCTTCTTGACAGAGAAATAGATGGTATCTTTTCTCATTATTAGCAAGTTAAAGATGGAATCTTCTTGTTAAAGAGAGTTGATGGCATCGTCTCGTTTTTAGTCTCAAGATCAGATGGAATCGTCTTGTTTCATTGTCCCAAATAAGTGAGATGGTCTCTTGTTTAATTGGTGATAAGAGTCTGTGGAAGTCTGAAGTATACTCTTTACTCATTACGTGTGCATTACGGAGGGAAATGCGAAATTCGTGCGTTAGATAGACGATATTCTTCTAATAGTGTTTGACTGGCTTCCTATTTGGTCGCACAATAGCGTGAGAGTTGCCCAGAGACCATAGGAAAATAGTTTTTGATGGTCTCTAACTATTTTGTATTAACTTGTTTAAATTGTATAGCATATTGAGAGAGTCGTGCTGTTATACTGCTCTGAAGTTTAGCCTGGAATGAGGTCTCCCCAGTTGAGATCAACACCTCCAGGATTTCAACGCATCAGAAACAGCCATTCTTCTTAAAAAAAAAAAAAACTCTTTGTTCTGCAGGTCAGCATTTGAAATCAGTTGCCATCTTGTTTTGACCTCATGTTGACAAACAATTACATGGCAGTCGCCATTCTGTGAAATGCTAATTCAGAGGACCAGTTGTCTTTTGAAATCCATTCAGTTTCACTCACATGAGGCTAATTCAATATTCATGACCTCCATAGTGTGTAGAAAAAATCATTCTTCTTGAGTCAAAGTTGGAATTAGATATTCCATTTTGCTGAATCAGCTTATCTATACCGTTGGAGTTTGGTCTTTGAAGAAAAGGATTATTGTATTTTCTAAAAAAGCTCAAATCTGATTTTTGAAATATTAGTCCTTGCAAAGGAGTTTTACCTGCTTATGTTTATACTGTGCAATGTGATGGCTGTTTTATGCTTTGTCGATTAATCCTAAAAATTGTGTGTGCTGATGGCTGTTTTATGCTTTGTCCATTAATCCTAAAAATTGTGATTGCAAGTGTATTCGCTGGTTTAAGTTTGACTGTTTAATCATAAAGTGAATTTCTTTCCCATATCAAAGATAGTTTTTAAGAAAATAAGCTTCTTGTTAAAAAGAATCCGTTTTTAGAAAATTTAAAAGGGGAATTAAAAGCTGAAAAATTACAACAGCGCACTCTGCTGGTTGTACAGAATTGTTGCACAAGAAATAGGGATAAAGGGACAAACGTATAAATACAACACCAATTGATTATAATTATGCTAAGGTTTACTTTCAAGTATTATAGATGAACACGTACTTCATCACACATAGATAGAATCACAGGTGGTTCCTGATATTATAAAGAAATAAGTCTTTCAACCTAGACTGTAGAATACCTAAACACCACACAATTGAAGTAAAAACATAGTTTATGACATTAGCATAATTTCATGCACTTTGGAATACACTATACACAGTAAAGCTAGATTTTTACGAGATTTCTATTTGCATATTTCAAAGCCAAGCCACTGTACAAAAAAAAAAAAAAAAAAAAAATTGTTTTGCATATTTTTTATGTTACTTTATTAATCTTTAAAAAATAAAAAATCTAAAAAAAAAAAATTTGCATATTTTTTATGTTACTTTATTAAGTGGAAGTTGAGTTCGAATGACATAGGATATTTGCTATCAGGAGCGAAGGTACTATTCAGAAGATTAGTGATTCATCTTTGATACATTTAATAACTATATCCAACTACTTAAGCAATATGTCGCCAAAATACACTAAGTTAGGAGCACCCGCAGAGCCAGGGTCAACTGCAGACATCAAGGCAAAGGTACATGTCAGATCAGATGCCACAACACATGCATCAGACAGACAAAAGATCTGGAAACAGATACAGGAATTGTTTGATCAATGGCAGACGAGAGGATTGATTCCAGCAGATGATCAACCTGGCCCAACAAAAGCCCATAGAAGAGCAGTACTCGACTATGAACAGGAACAATGCCTACAACAGCTAAATGTATGGAGGGAAGCTGAACAAAGGTTTATAAGAGTTACAAGTCTAATACTCCATCTGGAATATGCCAGCCTATTGACAGACAGCATAAATGTGGTCCAAGTAGCAGACCTACCAGTGAGGGAAGACATAGCAGAAAAAACTAAAGACGCTCAAGTTATCCAAACTCCAAAGCTGTATCTAAGCCCGGCCGAAGTCCCTCCTCCCTTCCCAAGTGTTGGATTTATAGAAGTATTGCAGTTCAATGGAGGCTCCACGGACAAAAGTGTCCAAGAATTGGAGTATGAAGTAAGAGTGCTAACCAGTAAATCCAAACAGCTGATGGAAGAGAAAAGACGATTAGAAGAAATCACAGAAGAAAGACGACGAGAAAGAGAAACACAAAACACAGAGCGGGAAGCGCTACAGATAAGACTTTTGAAGATACAGGTAGCTGAGAAAGACATTGAGGCTTGTAGGAAGAAGACAAGGAGAAGGGAGGAGAAGCTTTCAGAGATAGCCATAGAACCAGAGAAGGCAGGGCGAACACCTCTAACAGTTCAAACTCAGGAAGAACCAGAGAATCAAATGCAGAACCAACAAAGCGGAGGAGGAAGTTTCAGAGGAAGACGTTTCCAGAATGGTGGCTGCTACACATGTGGTCAGACGTCACATTGGTCCAATGCATGTCCCACACAACTCCAGCAACAGCAAGCACCTGTGTATCTTCCTACCCAAGTACAGCCACAAGCACCACAGTATCTTCAACAGCAAACACCTGCATATCTGCCTACCCAAGTACAGCCGCAAGCACAGGTATACCCTCCCATACAACGAAGGGGCAGAGGAGGAGGACGTTTTCAATCAACAGCAAGAGGTTCCCAAAGTGAAGGATGCTTCAAATGTGGTCAGCTGACACATTGGTCCAGAGAGTGTCCGCAGAACATTGCACCAAACAACGGCCCTCCACACAGTTACCCCAGGGGAGGTTTCCATGACTATAACAGAGGCAGGGGGTCTCAGGGATGGCAAAGAGGAATAGTATTTCCAAACATGAATGTGTTGAATGTTATTTAACAATAGTGAGTAGCATATTGCATTTAAATATAAATCATCCACAGATAGTATAAGAAGATTAAAACATAGTAGAACATTTAGCAGACTATTTTTGTAATTATGAGAAGGAAAGAGATTACGAGTGATGTTGTTCCCCCACACAGAAAACTATTGTGCCCACACAGCTAGAGAGGTCAAGAAATGGGTTTACGCCCAAAATATGAAGATGAAAGCCTAGTCCTCGTCCAAGAAGGAGGGTCCTTACCAAGTCCTCCTGTTTAAATCGACTGCAGTTCAAGGGGCAGCTACACCTGATGTGCAGCTGCTGAGACCTGAAAACAGAAACTCGATTCTGCTGTGGTGAAGTCTGGCTACAAAGGGAGGTGTTTCAATAAGATCGCTTGTCTCAAACCAGTGAAGAAGTCAACAAGAACCCAGCAGAACTAGAGAGTGACTGTTAGCGGGAGAACAGTGACAGAGTGACAGAAACTGGCACAACATTTACCAGCCAGTACATAGATAGACCCCGTCAGAAGACCGGGGCTGTGTTCAAAGGGGAACTTCATTTATTAAGTTGAGGTATATATGGAGTCAGATTACATTCTCTCATAAACACATTTTTATAATAGGTCTGAAGTTTCTGATTTAAGGCATGAGCTGCCAACTAAATAACATAACACTGAGCTTGGATGGATGGTTTTTACAACAGTTTCAAGAATCAGTCTTCATTTATTTATGTTCAAGTGAATTTGCTGATTTATAAAGTAGTGCATAAGGCAATATCTATTTTTAAGTGAGGGACATCAGCCCTTCATGTTCTTCTGCGTGCAACCCTCTGTGAGAGTAGTTCGTATTTCCCTCTAGTTTAAAGAATTATTATTTTGTCATGATTTGTTTGTTTAACAGTGTCAGCCAATCTCTAATACTAGAGCTATTAAGACGTATTAGCAACAGCAGTGTGGTTTTTTCGCAGTAACACTGATACATAGTACCATGACAAAAGCCATTATTGAACTAACAAGAAGTAAAAACTATATTTTGTACTAATGACAGATTTTTAGTCAATGTGCATTTATACCATTGGAAGACGATACATCACACAACATCTTTGTACGCCTTGTGGGTACACAGAGGATTTATGTGTTTGCTACGACGTTATGGGTTTTTCCATGTCCTATTCATAATAGAGTAATCATTGCGATATTAATTGAGCATTTTATGCTCAAAGGAGGGAAGGTCATGATTAGTCAGATAATGGATTTCGGTAACGTGTAGTTAATAATAATAACATGTTGTCAACAATAGCTCGCATAACAACAAAAGGTATACCAAAGCTTGGGCCTCCTCCAAGGAGGGAGTGGTCCAGTTTTAGATATTAGACAAATAGAAGTGGATGAATATGTCAGAGCTCTGAGTAATATTTCCAAGTTTTTGTCTACACAGGCTAGGAAAGACTGCACAGATACCAGACGAGACATCAGAAGAGACTCCTGTTCGGCCAGGTGATTGGGTGAGGGTGAAAGTTCCCAAAACACAGTGGGCTGATCCCCGGTGGTCGGAACCGTGACAAGTTGTAAGAACTTCACACGCGCTCCGGTTTAAAGGTAAAGAAAAAGGAGCAAATTGACACCACCTCACACATTGTCACCCTTCACTGGCAACTTCCAGAAAAGTTATTGGAAGCTAGGACTGATTTGGCAGAGCTGGAACAAAACAATAAATAAATACGATTAAGATAGCAACAGCTCAAAGACGAATTGTCTTTAGATTTTTATAGATTGTACACTAAAGTGAAAACCTATTTTGTTTTTTCACCTGAAAGAGTCCAACATTTTGTTTCTATTTTTCGTATACGTTATTTTTGTACTCATTTACATTTTATAACTGACACAACCATGGATAAAATGTCAAGAACAAAGCCAAAGCAATTGTGGGGTCCCCTAAGGATAAGAGTCAGAATAGCATTGTTGATTGTGCTCATTACACTTGGCACCTTTCTGGTTGGATGGGGAGTACAATATCATGAAAGACATGGATCCATTAGTTCACTCGTAGAAAATGCCCACATCACTAACAAAACACCAGCTGTGTTTCAGAGACTTTCACTTATCCCCAGAGCCAAAAGATCAGTTGAGCAACAAGAGGAGGAGTTAGAAATACTCGTTCCCAAAGAAGAGGAGGTTACAATCAAGATGATTCACCCCCCTATATGCAGTTCTTGTACCAAATGATGAGATGGGTTTAAGTGATCGGAATATGTAAGTGATGGGAATTTACAATTTAGGGGAATCTCCAAATACACTGGATCATGTTTTAGTCTGTACCAGAAACACCCCCGTTAAGACTATGGACAACCGACTGGTGACCTGAGCACAATTATTGAAAAGTTATTACAGTAGAAACAGGGTACTAACCCACGAGGACAACTGTATGTACAAACTCTATGAACAAAATTCCCCAACAGATTGTGGCGACTGTGCACAGATGTATCCAGTCACAAAAGTTACTATTGCTCTAAGTAATAGTGAGATTTAAAATATTGGAGAATATATGGGGACGTCCTTTTATAGTGTGTGAAACATGTGGTTTGAAACATGTAACTATTTCAATTTATAGAAGAAAATGGTTTCCTGAAAGAGTTATTTGGAGTAGATGTGTTACAGTGGGAGAAAAAACAATGTTTAGAGATATAGTACATTTATTAGTAGACATTAATTGTGTTTAGATGGCATTTAACATTTAAAACAGATAGTATGATTAGAAGATAGAGTGGAGAAGGTTGGATTTACTTTACCTCAGTGTGTTAGAATTTCTATAGGTAATGCGTCCCGAGACCTGGACTCTCTCTCTCTCTCTGCCTGTCAGACTGCTACGACCCCTATCAGACAAAAGACCTCACTACAGGAGACTCCTCCTCCTTCTCCATCGAACAGACAGAACCAGAGCTGAACCAACAACGACAAGACTCCATCCAGAACCTTCTCCACCTGAGGCATCCAGAACCAGAACAGCATGCTGACATAGAGGCATACTCTCATCAGTCGCCACAGGACATGAAGTTCCAAGCTGAGCCACGAGATTTGGCACAAGAGCAGAGTGTGGGACATGAGAGCAGAATACGTCCTCCATACAACAGCGAAGAGACTGTAAAGAAGGAGATGAAATGCAAAGCAGTTGGGCCACTGAAAAGAGTACCAGCGGAAGGATTCAAGAGCTGATGGACTGAGGAGAAGACGGACTGAGGAGAGACGACGAGAACCTGAGAAGACAGAACCAGAGGAGTTGGCATGGTCTAACAGAATGTGAGGGGGTCGTGGCTTGAGACAACAAGAGGAGGAGAAAAGGAAAACGGGAGTGAGTGAGTTTATACATAAACACACTTATTCACAAACAAACTTGAATTGACTTGATAAATACGTAAAGACAAAAAGATTTATTAGCCATGAATTAATAAATTGGTAAATTAAAATAGTAATAAAGAGGAAACTGTTAAAGTAAAATGAGGAAATAATCCTAAAACACACTGAGGGTACTGTGAGATAAAGGGGTAGACATGATGGAAATATTCACCACACTTTACACTTTAAGCAGTGAGTGTTTGGGACTTAGGAGTACAGAGTAGAACATATTTTTCAATCTTTCCATCATGGAAACGAATTATTCCCTAAGAGATTTTATTCATGGGTGAATTTGGTAGAGATCTAATGTGTTACAATATTGATCTACAGCTAAAGGGATAGTTTTAGTGACCACTCTATAAGAACAGACAAATCTGTGTTAGTTGGAAAATGTTAAAGGGAGAGCTAATACCAAGCCAAATATAGTATCCCAATCTAAAGTATTGTTTTCGCCATTGTAGCATAGTTATTACCATAGGAGAACTGTTGAGGTGGAAATAACATTTGTTTGTCCAAGATGTAGAGTTTTAAAGGACACTGGGCAAAGAGCGATTGCAAATTTAATTTTGGAAAAAGCAATATAATTGGGAGTAATACATGCGGGGCCTTGGATCACTCATTGCAATGATGCATATTTTTGACAACCCATATCGTTTAGAGAAGGGGTCACTCAACCCACCCAGCAGTTGTTTTAAATCTTACTTGTAGCTTCACAGGGAGCGCACGGCACCAAATTATGAGTTTAAAAGACAAGCGCCACCACCTCCTGATGGTCATCCATTTAATCAGGGATGACCTGAAATTTAGAGATGTTATTTAAAGTAGAAACATATCCGCCATAAGTGAAAATTCCTAAATTGAACTACAAACCATTGATGAAATAACTTCTGTTTTTAAAATCCTTGATAAAGGAGGGAGTAACTGTTACATGCTCGGACACCCAGGTTCCACACACTGTTAAAGGGGTTAGCATAGTTCTTTAAGTAGACTAGAATTGAAGATAAATTAGTATAATGAGTTATTGATATTCCACCGGTTTTCACACCATTTAAGGAACTTTATCACTGCATTAGAACAGACCACAGGTAATGAAGTAGGAACCATAAGTGATGAAATTCTCCAATTGTTGTAACTGACCAAAATCTTCTCCCAGAAATGACTGTCTGAAATGCCGTATCCCAGAGTAGATGTTTGATGGTAAGGATAGCATAGGGGGGCCCAGGGGAGTGCTAGATGTTGGAGTTGCATTCCATGTACCTACCCCAGGCATCCTCAAAGTCCGGACTCCGGTCCGGATCCGGACCGAACCACAACTGTCTCTGGACTCTGAGCAAATTATACTTTTCATATGTATTATCTGTGTTATCTGCGAGACATCGCCACAACGCAACGAGTCAAAATTCTCCGCTATGTCCACTGCAAACAGCGCTCTGCATGTCCGACTGTTCCGCTGTCTGTGTGTGTCTGACAACGCATTGGTCCATCACATTCAGCATCCCGTCAGCGCTTCCCCCCCCCACCAACAGTCTGCGAATCAGAGGCACAGTAGGGCGGGTCTTCACGGAATGCGGGTGGGAAAAATGTGTGTGTGTTTAAAAAAAAAAGTCAGAGCAAGAGTTAACAGCTCACCTAGTTGCATCTGTACTGTAGCTAGTAGCCTAGTTTCACCTACCGGGGTGGCATGGGGTGGCAACTGCCACCCTAAAAATAGGCCTTGCCACCCCAGCTGCCACCCCAGTTGGCAGCTTTGTTTTGAAAGAAAAGTTGTGGCTCATCGGACATTGATGAGAGAAAGTCTCTAAATGTCCGAGTGCAAGTGAATGCAGCACAAGACGCACGTCTTGTAACCCCTCCCCCGGCCCTGATTTCATTTGAACGGGACGGCGCAAAACGAGAAGCATTCGGACCCAAGTACGGAAGGAATGAGGTATTTGCGGTCTACAATGACAGAGAAGAGACTGTCAAGTTTGGCTGTACTCAGCATTGAATCAAAACGCACTAAAGCTGTTGATCTTACTAAATTTGTGAGGCGTTTTGCTGAACAAAATGGTAATCGCCGCATTCAGCTGTAATAGACATGTCAACTTGATGCTCTGCTCACGGATGAGCATACAAAACTGTTAAGATGATGACCTTACGTGTGTAAATATATTTTTTCTTTGTGGGGGTCTGCCCCAAAAAACAGTTTAAGTCTGAGAAAGTCAAATAAGACGGTGTGTAAAACTACACTGCCCAGCCAAAGTAACCACTTTGATTGAACTAGGCCAGTAGGTAAGGACTCTCCACTGGATAATAACTGAAGTATAAAAGAATGCATGACTGAAGTGATGGAGACCATGTTTGAAGGCAAACAAAAAGAGGAAATAACAGGTCAAATCA
This sequence comes from Trematomus loennbergii, assembly GCA_012861695.1. NCBI lineage: Eukaryota > Metazoa > Chordata > Actinopteri > Perciformes > Nototheniidae > Trematomus > Trematomus loennbergii. Next base: position 176,203 of record JAAOOA010000856.1, on the reverse strand, counting down.
AGCAAATCCCCCTCTCAGATTCCACAGCAACCAGAAGAACATAATACTGGCTGGTGATTTGATTAATCAGCTTTGTGATGGAATACAAAATGCACAGTGCATTTCCTTAGCTGTGGATGAGTCCACTGACACCACTGACAATGCTCAGTTGCTGGTGTTTGTGAGTTTTTTATGATGAAGCAAAGGGGAGTTTGTTGAAGATGTGTTGGGCCTGACGAACCTCAGTGGACACAGAAGGGGGCAAGACATTTATAAAGCAATAATGGGAATGCTGAATGAAAGAGGGTGCAGCTGCCTTTATTCATAACTGTGCAGCTCACACTGCGACTCTGAGGGATCAAGCACAGACACAATAACAATAAAACTGCTGCATACAGATTATTTTTGTTTTTGCAACCTCGTGTTAAGAATCTTGTTGCAATTGTTTAAAAGTTTGAATGACCGTAATAAACGGACCTTTGTCTTATTGAAACAATTTTTTGGACCTTTAAGATTGTATTTGAGTACCCTGACCTACCCTAACGTACCGATTGATCACCACGGCCTTTTCTAGAGAACATATTACTTTCATACTTTAAAAAGTATGAAAGGGGGGAGGGTACATTCTCATAAGGGAACAGTTTCAATTGCTAGCAGAACAAGACGACCCAACCCGTACACAGATATAGATGAAAATGATGAGTTTGTTTAAATGATGTTAAATGATAGGGATATTCAGAGATGAGATTGTTCAATGAATGTCCAGCGAATGTCCAGCTAAGCTGATCTTTTAAATGATGAAATCATGTAAAAAAGTGAACCAGTTGCAATACTAAAATGGAGTGAATCCATTTCAATTTACTGTACATATTCCAAGAATAGTTTATTTTTTATTTTACTTTATACCATTCCTACACCAAGTTTTGTGTTTTTTCTTTTTCTTACCACACTATTCTAAAATAGTTTCTTTTTTTATGTTTATACTGTTATTAGTGATGCGATTTTTAAAATTGTATGTTTTTTATGCTTTGTATAACAAGTGCCTTAACAACTGAATGTGGTATGGGAACGGTTTCTGTGAAAGGAGGGAGTAAGAAATGTTCCAATACCACAAGTTGCTGCTATATTGAATGATTAAAAACTAGAAGTTATGCACAAGGGAAAACTTTTATGTTTGAAGACCAGCCAAAGTATTTTTTGTATTTGTTGTATTTTTGATGATGGTTATTTAAGCCATTACATTCTGATTGTATGTTTTTTGATATGAGATATGTACTATGCACAGTTCAGATGAAGAACTCATTACTTTCAGTATTGTGTTCACACCTTAAAAGGTGTGAAAGGAGGGATTGTTAGAAATTAAAATTCAATGTTTTATGGCATGATTTAGTCTAAAACATACCGTCAGTTTAAAAGCAGTCAGATGAAGAACTTATTATTTTTAGTATTGTGTTCACACCTTAAATGGTGTGAAAGGAGGGATTGTTAGAAATTAAAATCAATGTTAAACAGCATAATTCAGTCTAAAACCAATCGTCAGTTTAAAGCTGTTTTATTGTGGAAAAACCCGGAAGTTCTCAGGAAATCAATGCCAAGCTTTATTCTGAAAATCTTTTATCTGGTTTGCATGTGACTAAATGTTGCGTTTTCTGAATGTAAAGTGAAAGTGACTTGGAGTGTTATGCACCAAAAACGAACGGACTTTAACACTACATCGATAGACGTTAAGATATTATTACTGCTGAATATTAGATAAAGGAACAGTTGATCATGGAGTGTTTACACATTACGTGAGTAGCTATGACGTCAGAGGGAGCTACCGTAAACGAGAACGGTGTCGTAAAAGTGTTTCTAGGACTTCTAAACTAACGATTACAGCTGTTTATAAGGTATTAAATAGAAAGTCATGACAGAGATAAGGAGGAGAGAATGCTTAAGGAAATAGGCAGAGAATATCAATGTCGAAATCATCTGTGCTCTCGCGATATCGAACTGACAAATGAGGAGGGGACCCCCCACTATTTGCTCAGCGGGAGACGACGGGAGATGGATAAAAACAGCGGACAGAAGACGGCTCGCTCTCTTTCTACGCTGCAGCCTACCTCCAAGACAACACGGCTTTGTCTTTCCATTCACCATGCTTGTTCTTTAACCACGTTACTTAATTAAACTACCCATTTGAACCTTTTACAGAGACTCCATTAGTCTCGTTATTTTAAGTTTCTTTCCTGGGAGCGAGAAGATCACGAATTATCAACAAGCTCAAAGGCTTACTCTCTTGCCGGTTATACCACAAGGTGAGTTCCTTTTTATTTCCTGCTTCTTCACACACATGCTCTGTGCAGTACAGGTTAGCTCTGAGTGTTAGCGATGCTAATGTAAACATGCACCTGTAGTGATCACTGATTCATACACTGGGGTTACATAATTCAATCCAGGAACTACAGGTTGGGGTATTGTTTCGCACGGACACATATCTTGACGGTACCTCCGGGGTACCTACTCTGTGTGAGTCTCTTGCACTTTCTCTTCTGTTCTCGTGCTGTGACACGACAGCATGTGCATTTCTGCTGCTCAATAAAGTACAGATTTGCACCTTCGATGCACCGCCTCCGACTCCCTTCTCTCGGCACTACACACCGACCATATTACGTCCAAAACAGTCGGGCATTGTTTCTGATAGCAACGTTTCTGATAGGGCCGTGGGTGTAAAGCCAGCCTACATTTCCGATATTACGTCATATCGGACGCAAATCTGGATCAGCTCCGTTGTTCCCCCCGTTTTTAGAGATTTGGGTACGGAGGAAAAGAGAGGGTTTTATTTTCTGACGCTGCGTGAGTTCCCTGACACACCGGGGACACATATTTATGTATAAAATACATCAAAAAGTGCATTTTGCACGATAGGTCCCCTTTAACAAAGATGAAACTAAAGCAGATGCTCTTGTTAAAAATGAAAGTAAAGCAAACACTTTTTTTCTGGTTTTCTTAAAATGTGGATATTACTCTAACAGTCAGTACACATCCTTTTTCCTCTGGCACTGTGTCATCAGTATGCAGCGTTGCATGTTGTACTGTCGCTGTAGATGGACCACTTCATCATCTCACTGCCACCAAACATCACATCCGTCTTCCTGCAGGATGTCTAATGTGTCTCCAACATCCAATAACAAGCAAACATTTACCTTGAGAGTGTGAGACACAACAACAGCTAACAAGAGCTCCGTTTCTCAAGACATACACACCTTCACTGTGTTGCTTTACTCAGGACTCTGCGACTGCATTAAATCACACAGCTTATTAATGACACCGTAGTACAGTGCTGAATCAATGCGCCAACATTTGGTCATTAAAACGCTTTTTGTTTTGCTGTACAAGTAAACAAAAGACCACACAGTGTTTTGACAATTTGCGCTTAGTGCGGGGACCAAGCTGAATTGGTCACAGACGGTGATCAATTGACAAATGCTGCGCTCAGCCACAATGTATTATGGTACAATAGAAGGCTGACTGTGTGAATATATAACCACACTGAATGGCAGCACTCTTTTACATTAATTACTGATGGAGAGTATGGCAACTCATAAATGTGGCACCATGGTGGTTTCAGAATGTGAAATAATGTAGGACTGCTTTGTTAGCATGAAAGGAACTGGCAGAAAATGAAAACATACAAGTACACAGTTGGATTGGAAGACTAAAACAGACAAATATGTTAATTGAAATGTAATTGGCCTCTTGGCATTCTTTATGTTCGTATTAATGTCAGAATTTTTTTTTTTTTTTACACATTTCTCTTTTTTGCTGGGCTTTATTACTAATTATATCATGCGAGCTTTTGAAAAACGTTTACTGGCAATGAACTCTTAAACACACTGAAATATATATTGTGTATTACATTAATTCTCTTTTAAGAGGTTTGTATTGTTGTGATTATTACCAACTATCCGACATTTTGGGATCGATAATCCTTTACTGGTCTATTAATATTGTAATTTTGTTCATATGAATAATGTCATTATTAATCAGAGTTCCTATTTCATTGTGTAATATTTCATTAGACTACATATACTGGCTATTGTTTTCATTTGACACAAAGGTGGTGCCACTAAAGATGATTTAATGGAAATTAAATCATACTAATAATGTAAATAACAATAATTTATAACAGTAAGTAATCCCTTATGCTATAGCAATTAATAGTGTTTTGAGCTATTGAACCCACATATTTAAAATGCTACAATAATATTGAGCTATTTAGATTAAATTAATATGAATATCTTTATATTGATATTCTTTTTTTGTTATATTTGCTTATAACCAGACTTGGTCATACCAAATCCGACACCTGCTTTGCAGCTGCTTGGTTTTCATTGATAGCCAAACAGCACAGCCACAATACATTTTAAATATTATGGTGTAATGTTTCTAAAGTTCAAATTCAATATTTGACATGAACAGCAGCCAAACATTTTCACAAATTCATATAAATTAATTAATTCTGAAATTGAAGCCCAACTTATACAGAAAAGGCCAAAATATCCTGTCCTTTATAATATATTAAAAATTCATAGTCAAAGACTAATAATATGACATGTCCTGATAAAAAGTTGCTTAAATGTTATATACTGAAAATGATTTTCAGGGGTTTCATTTTATTTATCTAAAGACATGTTCAGCTCTGTGGCCGCCGTGCTGACAGCTGATTCATGTGAAAGCTGCTGAACAGCATGATGGATCTGCATATTAAAATCCTGGCTGTAGTTTACATGATGCTGCGAGTCTCTCCGGCTCCCCACAGATGATCTTTACTGCTGGTCCTTTTCCCAGAGGACGGGCAAATGTTTTGTTGATGGAGATGTAGCATGATGTGTGTACCGTGCAGTGTGCATGTATATATATGGGGGCTGTGTTTGTGTTTGCAGCGTGGGATGCATTATCATAGAATAATGAAAATGAGAAGAGCACCTTGCATGTTCTAATGTGCACCCGTCAGCTGAAGGGCTGTTAGGGCTGCAGCTGCTCCATTAGTGTGATGGAGGTGAGGAGCAGCAATAAGGCATCAGTCAGCGGTGATCATGAAGGAGACTGCCTTATGATGCAGGCGCAGGAACCAGTCTGCTTTGCTCTTTATAATAGGGAGGACATGCCAGAACAGCAGGGTCTTTACCTGTGTCACAAGACTGATCTTAGCAGCAATTCACAGAAAGCACTGTGTTTAAAAAATGGCTGTTTCCCCTTAACTCATGTTAGTCAACATACCAAGTCTTACCCCAACTTCCTCCTGTAATTCCAAGTAGATTTCTATCATGAACTGCATGGCACTGAAAAGGTAAAAAAAAAGTGGAGGAATTGGCACAACCTACATGTGCTGCATTGATGATATATAACTGGGAATCGGTAATAACAATCACTACCTCTATCAGGGTTGGGTGGAAAGCAGAACTTCATTTAATAAAGCTGGTACGAAATAAACAAGAAATTAAGGGGAGCAGGCACATTGAAACATTTCACAGGGAAGTACAATGGCAAATAAACCATTACATGAGGAAAATCCAGGGTCAGACAGAGATTGTAAACCAAGTACTATGACTTACTGGACAACACCGGGGAAACATAGACTGGAACATTGACAACAAACTGACAGAGAACACTGGGCTAGACAGTCCTATATTCACAGGACTAATCACAGATAAAAGACAAAGCTAGGGAAGGCATACAAAACACAACGGTAGAAGGTGAAAAGAATCAGACAAACAGATTGTACAACACAGAGATAGGAATTTAAACTAGACAGGAAAAAACTAATTTAAAAATGAAACAGGAAACAAAAATAACACCAGGATTATGACAACCTTGGTGCACACCTAAACCATGATGAATGTTCTGCACTCGTTCTTTAGGTGTGGTGAACTCGGAGGAAGGGCATTTAGGTCAATTACAAATCTTTGTTTGTCCGTTCTGGGCTGCTATACAAGCATAGAGGGGATCATTTTAAGTTAACAAAAAATCAAGATTCTTAGTTTAAGGCTATAGTAAACTAATGAAAATATAGTTGTGAATGTTAGATTTATTTTTCTGCTAATAAACTAATACTTTTGCTGTTGATTTGCTGCATCCAGACCACTGTTGTGCAGCAGCAAGCCCAAAGCCTGCTAGCTTCTTAACAGCAGGGACAGCAGGTGGTTAAAAGCCGTCCAGAATGGTGGCCGGAAAAACGGCTAACCCTGCTGATATCTAGAGGGACACACAGGAGGCAGAGTAAACCGAAGAGACTAAGGTGGAGAGCTTGGTCTAGATTTCTGGAGAAAAAATTGAGCTAACAGTGTTAGCCAGAAGTCAGACGGAATATCCAACCCAGTCTCACGGCATTTCGTGTTATAGTCACAAAATTAATTTAATCTATTGATTCGTGTTCACCATCACGATTTTTCCATTTCTTTCGTGTCACACAGAACGATTTTAAAAGCAATGTATTTCTATTGGTTGTATATTTCGTGCCTGCAACACGTCTTTTTGTCCGGTCAGGTCTTGGAAGACCAGAAGCTGTGTGGTTCATAAAAACATTTTGTTACTCAATATCTTTTCCTTTAAATTTGTTATTATTTACATTGCTTTTAAAATCGTTCTGTGTGACACGAAAAAAATGCGAAAATCGTGTAAGTGAACACGAATCAATAGATACATTTTGTGACTATAACACAAAATGACGTGAGACTGTGTTGGAATATCTGGAGTGTAGTTCAAAGTGGTTTACATAAACATGGCTGCAGCAGGATATACCTGACGACAACATTTCCATCAACATTTCCATCCACAGGGCCAATATGTTCATGTTTCACAAATGTTCCCCTTGGATTAATAAAGTATTTTGTCTGATCGATTGATTGAATAATCCTACATACCTGTACACCTGAGGTGTCTAGAGGGTATTTTTAAATGACATGCATAACCTCACATCACAAACTCAACAGAGACCACAGAGATACAGCTGAGTGATTGGAAAGGTCGGGCACCCCTCTCTCTCAATCCCAAGCAACCAGGGCCCTTTTTGCTGTTCAAATCAGAATCAGAATCATTTGATTAAACTCTTCTTGATAACGTTAGGATACCAGGCACTACCCCCTCATTTGTTGTTCCTGGTATCCTGGGGTTATCAAGAAGAGTTTCATAAAATGTGGACCTGATTGTCAGGTTTTTTACTGACACTGCAAAAACAATAAAGGTATAAGTCCTCAATCATCAGACTGTATGAAGCTAACACTAGCAAAACCTCATCATCAGTGCCAAGATGCCCTTGAGAAGCATCAGATATATACAGGAGACATCATATATATCTCTACTGCAAACGCATGCTTTGGGATTACCATTTGGATGCCTCCCAACTCTGAGCGGGGCACTGGCGCCAGCTCACAGAACACCAGGGAGTTACAAACATCTGGCACCAGTGACCAGCCGGCCCTCCACCTGGCTGCAGCAGACCTGGAGGCTGTCTTTATTTGCCCAGACGTGGGGGACCGTTCTGTTCCTGCTGCCAGCATCTGATCACTTGTAGACCAGCCTGGCACCCAGATAACACACTACACAGGTCCTGAACCCGCCATTCCTGTCCAAGGGCTTGCACCAAAGTGGTTCCTGCTGAGGCGCTTTGGTGATTCCTGTTCAACTCTGGCTCCTATCTGTATTGGTGAGGAATGAAAAGCGAGTTGTGTCTATTGAACCTGTTGGATTGTCATCATCCCAAACCTTATTTGCTGATCAAATGTTCTGTATCTGCTGCGGTATTTGGATAATTGTCAATTTAATCATTTTCTTACACATTCATGACACATCCTGCTTCACAGAACAGTCAGTATGAGTCCTGGCTCTGCCGTTAATAAAGCAATGTGGCAGCTGGAGTTTCACTGAGCAGTCACTGGTGAAGGGGGAACATGTCAGTCACTTTCAGTAAAGAGGGTGCTGATGAGCAGGAAGTTCCCTGTGACAGATCAGCTGGGCCCGCCTTTGGTTTGTGGCCCCAGAACACTGCACACTAAACAACCAAATCATATACAGTGATTATTATTCAATGAATACAATATCTTACTTTATTTTAAAACATTTGATTTAAATACATCTTTTCACATTTATTTAAATTAACTTTGATGATGGTCCTTACTCCACAATATTTAATAAAAATACTAAACGAGATTACATTGTTTCTAATTTAAGGTGAACATTACATGATGTATATTTGGATCGGTGTTTGGAATATTATCCAACTACCCAAAAATATCCCCAAATGATCGACAAAAAGATAATAATACATATAAGCTGTCATTACAATGTCAAAGTCTTAACCAAACTAACTCAAAGTTCTGGAGACAGCAGTGAACCTGCCGAACACTTCAGTGAATACAATGCTTGTGTAAATATAACACTAAATAACAATAGAACGGCCAAGTGTGCACCGATGGTCGCACTACAAGAACAGTAAAGGAAAAGGGTCAATAGAGAGCTTTTTCCAACTGTTTAACAAGGATGGAAGTAAACAGAAAATGTTTGGTCAGTGTGTGTGTGCCCTGCCCTCAGGCACAGATGGAGCTGGTTTGCAACTGAGCCGCTCAGGCACAATAATCAGTGGAAAATGCAGGTAAACATGTCCCACTTCCAGTATGCTATTTGGTCATGTGACCAGCTTTCTGATGAAATGCTTTTTCTCTTTAATAATGGAGTTGTTCTCACTATTCCGTGGTGTTCACAAGCAATACACTTTAGTAATTAACTATTCATATAGCACTACAAACACTCAAATGCTTTACGATGCAAAACCAGAGAGCAGCTGGGTTAAGTGACAGGGCGGGAACTTTTTTCTGAAGGAGCCCTTAATGCAAGAATATACAGTAGTTTAACTACAATGAAATGAAGCCTATTTGATATATGGAGTCAGGACAGTAACATCAACCAAATTGACAACAACAAAACAATCCTACAAGCCTTCGATACTCTTAGCAATACTTTTCAATAATTTGGTGCTCAAAATTATAGACATGATTACAAGAGGTGAAGATTAAACAACAGTCATTTTATTGTAATTTATTTTTATTTATTATTTAAAGGTGGGGTAGGTAAGTTTGAGAAACCGGCTCGAGATACACTTTTTGTTATATTCCATGGAATGCTCTTAACATCCCGATAGCAATGAATATCTTAAGTGCTTTGACAAAAAATCCATAAAAAAATGTCATCTGTGGAAGCCGTAATACTGTAAAAAGCACAACCAATCATTTTAGCTGGCCCGGCTAAAATAACTGGATGGCCTACCCATAGATATATATAAACACTAGATGGCTCATGGGAGATTTTCCAGCGTAGCTCACTGGCCGCCATCTTGCTACAGTCAACAGCTACTCTGGTACGCGCTATGGTAGCTGTTGTAAGGTGAGTGATCTGCACAAAAATACTCTTAACTCGCTGAAATCTTGACTGATTTACAAACGGTTTGGTTTATTATAAACATTATTAGCATGGCTATGATACAGGATGCTTGGACATGTTGAAATAGCAGCTTTTCTTTGTGTATGTGTGGTTGTATTTATTAGCTGGCTAATAACAAGAGGCTGTGAGTGAGACCTAGTATTACAAAGTTGACCAAGAACCCGTGGAATCACCTTTCACGTGTAAGATATGACAATATTATGACTATAATTAGGATAATCGTTAATTACGTAGTGGATGTATGTACATTACAAGTTCTGCTACACAGGATCAGTGGGGCTATGTGAGATAATAGTATTGCAAGATTGTTGTTGACCCAGCCTCTTTAGAATATGTTGCTACCATTTCTTTACACAATTATTTAATGTTTCTTTTGGACACCTTTTTTATAACTCTTAGTGTAGTTGTCTTATTCTTAAAGTATACATACATACATACAATTACCCCAAAAATATGATAATTTCGGTGTGTATTTTTGTCCTTACCCTTAATGTTAAAGGAAAGAAGGGAGGAAAATGTTGACAATAATTTATATATCTGGCTACCTTTCTCATGTTTTTAAGGTTTCCCAAAACCGGAGAGAGGAGGAGGCAGTGGGAAGTTGCCCTAAGAAGGCTGCTCTGCAGTGAGCACTTCAGTTGTGAGGACTTTGACAGGACGGGGCAGACTGTCCGGCTTAAAGATGGTGTTGTGCCAACAGTATTCAACTTCCCAGCTCATCTTCAAAGGGTATGTGTATCATTGGCCAACAAGAATTCAAGGTGTATAAGATTGATATATAAATATGTGATTAAATGTCACACTTTAGTTTTTCTTTCTGCAAGTTTAGGAATAAATAATGTGTTGTGTATTACAGCACATTTTAAACACTCAAAATGTCTTTAATTATGTTTATTTTAGCCGGAAGCAACAAGAAGCACAACCACTTCAAGAAGAGCGGAAGATGAACCTCAGCCTAATGTTGTGAGTATTCTGAATGTGGCCAAGACCAGAGAGATGGTCATTGATTTCAGGAGGGTGAGGACGTCTCCTCCTCTACCCCTGTGCATTCTGGGAGAGGATGTGGCTGTTGTGGAGGACTACAAATACCTGGGAGTGCACTTAGACAATGGGCTGAACTGGAGGATCAACACTGACGCTGTGCACAAGAAGGGGATGAGCAGACTCTATTTTCTGAGGAAGCTGAGATCCTTCCACGTATGCAGCAAGATGCTGGAGATCTTCTATCAGTCTGTTGTGGCTAGTGCACTCTTCTTTGCTGCGGTCTGCTGGGGGGGCAGCATCAGAGCCGGTGACACCAGCAGGATCAATAAACTGATCAGGAAAGCTGGGTCAGTCATCGGCATCAAGCTGGACCCCTTTGAAGCTGTGGTGGAGAGGAGGACACTGAACAGGCTGTTCCATCCCCATCCTCTCCACCTGCAGCTGGACAGTCACGGAGCTCCTTCTCCAACAGACTGCTGCAGCTCCACTGCCATAACTCTGTACAACAAATCACCTCTGGCTGGAAGATAACTCTCTGCTCCATAGTTTATCTTGAATATTACCACGTTGTACATTTTACACATATATAATCTGTTCAATATTTAAAGGTGGGGTAGGTAAGTTTGAGAAACCGGCTCGAGATACACTTTTTGTTATATTCCATGGAATGCTCTTAACATCCCGATAGCAATGAATATCTGAAGTGCTTTGACAACAAATCCATAAAAAATGTCATCTGTGGAAGCCGTAGTACTGTAAAAAGCACGACCAATCATTTTAGCCGGCCCGGCTAAAATAACTGGATGGCCTACCTGCCTGTCAGCCTTCCATCTGTGCACAAACTTATCTCGTGCCCTCATTGGTCATGTGCGCGTTTGTGTGTGTTGGAGGAGGGGCTCTGTAAGGAAGTAGCAGATTTTTTCCGGCTGTGTATTTTCAAATTCTAGCGATCTCGAGCTGGTTTCTCCAAAATTACCTACCCTACCTTTAACATTAATATTCCATATGCCTTATATTTATGTATATGTATATTATATATATATATATATATATCCTGCCAAACTCAACATGTATATTATTTTCCTCTTTCTTTATTTTCCTTGCTTATTTCTAATTTATTGTAAAATGCCTTGTCCCTTATGCTGCTGTAACTAAAAATGTTTTCCCAAATTGGGATCAATAAAGTACCATCTTATCTTATCTTATCTTATTTGCATGTGGAATGTCACTAACAAATGAGAGCATCATATGGCTTGTCATATTAAATCCTTTATCTCGGTGGTACCCAGGAAGGTCTATGATGGTGTTACTAGGAGAGCCCAATATCATTTGAGGTGGTACTCTGTGTAAAAAGTTTGAGAACCACTGGCCATCTCACTTGCTCTATGTCACTCATACACTTGAATAAACATGTGCAAACATTGAAACTACACCCAGGGGTTGGCAACCTTTACAATCAAAATAGCCATTTTTGTCCAGAGCCTCAAAACATATTTCTGCCTTTTATAAGGGGACAAGCCTATTAAGATCAATTTCTTAAAAGTACGCTGAGTTGTGTTTTCTGTTGGAGAACGTAACATTTTTTTAGGAGAATAGAAACCACACCAAGTTGTTCTTCTTAATAATACATTTATTTTGGGGGGCCGCCTTTCATAACACCCAAGGACACCTTACAGGGCATAGGGGCAATATAGGGAACAATTAAAACTGGATTTAGTGAGATATCAGCCGGGGTAAGACAAACAACAGTAAATGGACTACAGAAGGACTACAAGAACTCAGCGCACCGTGCTGTGAAGTGGTAACGTATTTCAAAGGTTCTGGATTTGTTTACAAATCTAGAAACTAAATACAAAACTAGGACGATATGAAGATCTCATGTCAAAAATAATTGTGATAAATGAGACAGAACTGGCCTGTCTGTGGGCTCATTTTATGTTGGTTTGGTTCTTCTGATAAAGGTGTGAATATCTAAATAATATACCACCATATGCTATTGTCATTAGTTGTGTCCCTGTTCTTCAAGCTAAGGCATTGCTAAATTAACAACTCTTGGCTTACAGAGTGGTAACATGAGACCGATTTTTATATATAAAATATAAATATATTTAAATTTTATAATTTATTTTAAATATTAACAATATAATAAAATAAATGGAAATATATACACCGGCAAATATTTAATATAAATACCTTGTGTGTGTGTATAGCTATTGCTTTATCTGCTTAATGTTATTTTCATATGAAAGTCCATGATTATAAGTATGCAGTATCATAACTACATCTTTGATGTTTATAAAAAACCAAACCGTTTGAAAATTGGTTGAAAATTGAGCAAGCTATGGTTATTTAAATAGTAAACCATAATGTTATGAATGAGAGCACTGCCTGTACCAAGATGGCGGCCATGTGGCAACGTCGGTCTCCATTGGCCAGCAGCGCGGGTGAGTCATCTAGTGTTTATATATATCTATGGGCCTACCTGCCTGTCAGCCTTCCATCTGTGCACAAACTTATCTTGTGCCCTCATTGGTCATGTGCGTGTTCGTGTGTGTTGGAGGTAGAGATGGGTGAGTCCTGATTCATCCGGATCATTAACCCGGATCCTAGTAATGAGCTGGTCGTGACGAGTCTCCCCTCTCGATTAACCCGAGTCCTTTGAGTCCTACACCTGGTGACGTACAAATCAAAACTATAAATTGCGTCACTCGCTACTCTCCTTATAACATGTAAAATCACATTACAACGTACCCCAGTCCATCTGCCTAGCCTTTAGCAAGTAGGATAGCTGCCAGAAGTTATCGTTTGGCTCAGAGGAGTGGACACGGATCAGTGAAACTTCCTGCAGACTCAGACTCAGACCGTAACCGTAGCAGATCCAGAGATCCAGGCAGACTCAGATTCGCAAATCCTGACTTACTGAATCAAGGGAACTTCCTTCACTTCCTGCAGACTCGTGGGGACTCAGAGCCGTAACCGTATAGCAGATCCAGAGATCCAGACTCGTCATGCACGAGCATAGCCGCGGGAACTGGGAAGTCATTTTACTTAGGTGGTGCGGACAAAAGTGGGGAGAGATTTCAACAACAGTAACATGACGTTTTTCAAATGTACACCATTCGCAGCCCCGCCTCCAGCACCCCTACTTCCCGCGGCTATTATCCACGAGTCAACAGCAGACTCAGAGATTCGCAAATCCTGACTCACTGTGCGAAACATAGCAGACTCGTGCGGACTCAGAACCGTATAGCAGCAGATCCAGAGATCCAGCAGACTCGTCGTCATGCAGGAGTCAACAGCAGACTCAGATTCGCCAAATCGCAAAATAACCCTTTTCTTTTGTGATCAACATTTTTTATTAAAGCAAAAGACACTGTGTGGCGGAGGTTAATGTAACGTTAGTTTAATATGCTCGTGAAATGCAACAACTTTTCGGTTTCACCGGTAGGATTTCTACGCTCTTGGTGATGCTGACTCATATGACTCAAAGGACTCATATGATCCGGATCTCTTCAATGACTGACTCAGAAGACAAGACTCAGAGTCCGTAAAAGGATCTGGATTTGCCATCTCTAGTTGGAGGAGGGGCTCTGTAAGGAAGTGGCAGATTTTTTCCGGTTGTGTATTTTCAAATTCTAGCGCACTCGAGCTGGTTTCTTCAAAATTACCTACCCACCTTTAATGTAACTTTTTCAATTTCATACCAAGCAGGTATGAGTGTGTTTGACAGTGTGTCTCTGGAAGGGGTGCGGTAATTAGGGGCAGTTCATAAATCCATGTAAACATGACCATTATTCAGTTAAAATGAGACGCTGCGTGCGCACCTCCTAAACCGGAAGCTCCGGTCGGCTAACCATTATAATCAGTTTATTGCGTTTATTATTTATAATTGTAATGATGGATTATCAGTAATCATTTTAAAGTTACACAGAGACATTGGATTAGCCGTTTTTATGCCCTTGAACACAACTTTTGTTCACAAAACAGAAAAGGTAAGACATAATTATCATCATGGCTACGTAAGGTGAAGTTGTTTTCTTGCTCTTTCCTGGCAGCTAGTTCAGTGAGTTTTGGTCGTACAGTGAAGAGACGTATACCAATGGAATCTGTGGAATCAGCTTTCATGTGATATGTTGTTTGTGCAGATAAAATGACGTAGAAAAGATAGCCTTTGCCAGTTATGTGCTAAAGTAGCTGTTAGCCCCGTTAGCCCGTTTTGCTAAGTGTTGATTTAGACCAGGGGTCGGCACCGTAACCAGTGGCACACTAGGAATAAGTGGAATAAGTGTGCAAAATATTTAAATTGTATTTTCGGATCCTGAACGAGACCGCCGCCAGAGCGCGTCTCCCCGTTACCTGCAGAAGGAAGCCATGCACGCAACGCAGCCCCGCTCTGTTTAACTCCAGGTGACTTTCTGCCGCTTTCCTCCGTGGTGCAGTGCTGATCGTTTCACCATGGAGGAAAGCATTTCACAAATTGCAGTACCCATAAGGAGCTGTACAAATGCCGCAGTTTTTGCGTGGCTGTGTCTTTAGTTGAAAGCCCAGTGGCGATCTGCTCATCTCTCATTGAAATAATATGCTACAAAGGGGCGGACTGGCCATCTGTGTGTTGAACTTTCCTGTCGGCTCCCAGACCGTAGTCGAGGAGGGCAGAAGCAACAAGCTTCAGGTTCAATAACCCACTTTAGCTTAAATGACTGGAGAGAGGCGAGCTCTTCTTGGGAGGCTGTTGCATTTATTTAGCTGTTCTTCTGTTTCACAAAATACATCACAGACCTCTGTTTTTCTGCTGCCTCGTTTCACTTCCAGAAACATACACACGCTCGCTCGCTCGCTCACTCTCGCTCTACCATCCACACACACTTAAAGGGACAGCGATCTCATCTCACTCATGACCCTAATATCATAACATGTGTGTTCTGGAGAATCACAGAACGGACGATCGTCCTTATTATTATGCCGTTTAAACCAATTATTTAAATGTGTTTGCTAAATTCGGCATCATGTAAGTTGTGCCGACAGGTCCACACACTGCTTCCCCGCAGCGAGGCTCCCCCCGCCCTCCTGTTGATAGTTCACGAGCGTCAAGCTCCTCAACCCCCCCCCCCCGTTGATAATTCTCGATTGTTGGCACGCTGATAGCAATTAATTTTTTTAATGGCACTTCATATCAAAAAGGTTGCCGACCCCTGATTTAGACTCTTGGTGTTGGACTTCTGTTCTGTGTAGGTAAAATGGTTAATATCGTCTGTTAGCTGAGTTTCTTCCCATTAAGTGGGTATGCATCATTAATAGGTTGTTAAATGTTAAGAAGCCTTGAGACGCTGTTTCTAGCAAGATGTTGCGTCTGCCCCCGGGAGTCTCACAATAATAAGAGCGCTGTTAGGAGAGATGACGAGTGGCATTCACAGTAGGGATGGGAACGATTAATCGAATATTCGAAATTATTCAGGTATGAGAATATGAGAATATGAGTTATGAATATTTTTATTATATATATTTTTTTGTTGTTGTTGTGTGGCTGGGGTGCCTAAGTTGATTACATATTATCAAATGGAATAATTCAATGTATACGACAGTGCCATAGCTAAATGTGTTACACTGCTCACGTCACTGTCATAGTATATATATACACATGTGTGTGTGTGGCACGAGCGCATTTTGTGTGAGTGTGCGAGAGAGAGAGAGACAGCGCAACAGTTACGGGGGTTGTTGTTAGCATCTGGTGCTAGCTCGGAGCTAACGGAGATTAGAAGCTGTTTCAACCATAAGGAGAGGGTGAGCTCTCTCTGTCGGACTGAGAGGCTGAGATAACGTCAGCTCAGTGAGGTAAAGGACTCGCTGAGTGATTTGATTGTAAACTTTAGTCTAAGTTATCTCAGTGGGTCTCAAACGGTTTGGTCATCTTTGTAAACAAATATTTCCATCTATTTAATATAGTTGTAAAAAACAAGTTAAGAAATCATTCCAATATAGGTCAGTAAAAAATAAAAAACACAGTTTAAAAAGGGGAGTGATTAGTAAAATATGCATAAATAAAAAGAAAATATGCAGACTAGGTAAGCTAAAGATAGGAGAGAGGAGTTTATCAAATATTTGTTATTAGTTGTGAGCATATTCTAATGTTTTTTTGATTATTGAAATATATACAGTTCTGTTTCATATGAGAGCTGTATCCACAAATCTCTTAATTTCTCCTCAACATTCACCAGATTGATGCATTTAACTTCAATTTAAAGGGGACATATCATGCTATATTTGAACTAATCGCATAATCAAGGATTTTAGCCCGCATAATCAAGGATTTTTGCCCGCGTTTTTCTGGAGGGTCTAAATATAGCATGATAGGTCCACTTTAACATTGGACTGAGAAACAGTTTTGTTGGCAGTTGATGTGCACATCAGGCTACAATATAGAAAGAAATGTGTCTCATAATGTTCGCTAACTTACTTTCTGCTTCGTCATTCTATACCAGTGACGTGCGGTGAGGTTCATGGCTGGTGAGGCACTGACTCACTGAGTCAGATTTACAAATATTATATTTTGACCTTAATCGAAATATTCGGTTATTTTCAAAAGCTTTTTTAGTCTGATGCTTCGATTAATTTTAAACAGACCGTTCAACAAAAGGATACCCAAAATCTAAATATTGGATTGTTCTTTCTTAGTAAGATCCCATTTTCATTACAAATGTGGTCTTACCTTGACTTGAAGATGAAGTCCATGCTATCCTTCTGGACAACAATCTCTATTACTTTTTTGTAAAAGTCCTCCTTATCTTCCTGTAGTTTCAAAAGTCTAGTTTGTTGTTTGCGTCTACCGTCTCTGCGTAGAATTACAGTAGCAACAAGAACCTGTGGGCTCACGTGCGCCCCCTTCAGTGCGGCAGAGGTTATGGCTGCCTCTCCTGGTGCTTTTTTCATTGCCGTTGTATGATGAGACCAGCGAGCCTAAATATCATATCTACGTGAAAAAAGTTATTTAGAGACTATGGATGGCGAGCATAAATGTAATAAAGCGATCTACAAACATTACATTGGTGACCTACAGTAAGATGGTAACAGGCATGCGCTTAGGGCCCGCTTTCCAGCCAGTTTCTGTGGGGTGACGCATTCTGAGGTGAGGCAGATCTCATCTGTGCCTCACCTTACCCCACAGTAAATGGCTTGAGCGCGCTCACAAAATAAGTGCCCGCGCTAAATTAGTGCCCGTGCTCCAGCAAGTTACTGTGGGCTTACGAGAGGCAGAGCACGTCCCTGCCTCACTTCTCATCGCTCCCGTAGCGGAGCTCGGCACATTTGCTGATTTTGACTATAAAAAGCGATTGGAATCATACATAAATCACACTTACAACACAGATCTGTGGAGACATTTGATTATTATTACTATTTAGTTTTTCTTTAGTTGTTTTTCCGTTACATTGGAGTATGACAGGTGAGGCTCTGCCTCCCCTGACTGCACGTCGCTGTTCTATACCTATTATATTCTTGCCGTCAGTTTCAGTCGGTCCAGTCCACACTAATGTAAACAGCAGCGCGCTGGTCTCGTGAGAAATGGAGAGTGGAACAACCAATCACATCTTCATTATTCTCCTGAAATTTAAATGTGCTCATTCGCTATAGTCTGACAGGTGCGTGGTTCTCACTGTGCCTCATACATGCAACTTTGAACACCTCCAATATATGCCGCATTAATGAATGGATTTGGCCTGCAGTCACCGCATCTGGGCTGATTTAAACACGTATTATTTTAGTCCTGTGTGTTTATTAGAGGCCATGTCAGCAGGCCACATCATATTATGCCAGCGTTGCGTTCACAAGACATACAAGCCACAAACTTGAGGGAGGGAGGGACAGCTGATCCCGAGCAGAGAGAGAGAGAGAGAGAGCTGCTATGGACACAACTCTTATTAATCCCCATACCGGACAATTGTTATTTGTTCCAAATCGGAACCGGATCACATCCCCAGCCACAGCCGTGGTCTTGACCGGTCTTGACATAAAATCTCGAGTCCTATAGGTCCGATACAGAGACAATACGAAACCAAATGCAGTCGATTCCGAGACAAGACCAATACCGTTAAAAAGTGGTCTGGAGACCGGTCTCGAGTACTTCACACCAGCAAATATTCTCATACTAATGATTATTAATTATTATTCCCCTCTCTTCTGATACCAATACTGTGCCGATGAAAAGGTTTACCTGTAATACTCTCCAAACGACTTTCTAAGCTACGCCGCCGCCACGTGAGCGCGTACTTTGAGCGCGTACTTTGAGCGCGTACTTTGAGCGCGTACTTTGAGCGAACCTATGATACGTCGCCGTGACGTCTGACATCGTCGTGACGTCGCCTGTATTCTACGTCAACCCAATCAAAATTGATGGAGGCGTAGGCGCACGTTGACACGTTAGTTCTCCGCTCAGTCAGCTTAGTTGTCCGGTCTTTGGCACTAATCACACCTCATAAAGGTGTAACCCCTAGATTCCACCGGGTCCGCATGCGCCGCGTTACGGCCGTGTTACGGCCGTGTTACGGCCGTGTTACGGCTGCGCCGGAGCGTTCACAGCAATCGCCGCCACTCTAGTCAATGGGTGCTATTCCACCAGACGCGCCGCGTTACGGCTAGAAGCGTCCCAGAAGCGTCTCGGCGCTGGGCTCCGCTAAAAATAGGCGGCTGGTTTATTTTCGACGCGACGCGAGGCGTTGCATAGCGCCGGGCAGGAAGTGGAACGGTCAGAGCATCCGGTCAGAGCATCCAGTCAATCCCCAAAATAAACACATTTTGCAGACCCTATCCCTCCGTAGTCTTTCAAGTAGGAGAATAAATGCCAGCGTTCTCCTCCGGTTTACAGGCACTGTGTAAATTATATATTGAATAATTATGATGAATGCATTTTTTCACCACTAAAATACAGCAACACATCTTTGATTCATGTTGTTTATGACTGGACTATTACAATTATTATTAACTTTGTCTGTACAAAGTAGCCTGTCCAGGAAATATGCCCAAATCAACAAAAACTGCGAGCCGGCACGCAAGACGCTCCGCTTCTGAAACACGCCCGGTTGGGTATGACGCTGGAGGAGGTCGGACCAAAACCGTGGCGCAGCCGTAACGCAGCGCAGACGGACCCGGTGGAATCCCGGGGTTAGGTTTGGAGTTAAGAGTTAAATGTTCAGAGTTAACCTGTTACGCACCGCCCCCCCGGTACCGGGCGGATAAACGCGTCATTTGCAGGAAACAACGTCTAAGGAATCTTAATATTTAATAAACTATGAATGTTTTATATCCATGTAACGGGAAGAAACTCAGCTAACTGATCTTTTAAAAAAAGATTTCCAAAAAACCCCACAATGCTAACACTCAGCCTCTGAATTTAACCACGAGCTAAAAAATGTAACCTAAAACGGCACCT
Organism: Trematomus loennbergii; assembly: GCA_012861695.1. Classification (NCBI taxonomy): domain Eukaryota; kingdom Metazoa; phylum Chordata; class Actinopteri; order Perciformes; family Nototheniidae; genus Trematomus; species Trematomus loennbergii. The sequence continues at coordinate 156,342 of JAAOOA010000856.1, read as the reverse complement.
AAACTCACTCATAACTCAACCCATCGATTAGCATCTCCTGGAGACACAGAATCTGTGTAAAAAACCTCAACACTCAGTGATAAACATTTGCGACGCTATAAACGAAAGCGTACATCAGAACATGTGGAGCTAAGTAGCTAGAAACGCTAACATGGCTTACCTTGGTCAAAACTGGTCTTCAATGGCATTAAAACGATAAAAAAACGATGCTGCAGTTAATCCATAGGTTAATCCAATGTGTCTGTGTCCTCTTTGAAATGATTTCTGATAATCCATAAGCAATAAAACTGCTTTTTCCTTTCAAATGTCAGAGCTAGAGATAGGTCCACTCTGATGCTAAATTACATGCGCGAAGCCCCCACCTCTTCTCTTCACAACGTGTGTGTGTGGGGGACTCCCCCTTCGATTCTATTGGCTCTAACGGTCAGAAAGAGGTGTCAACCATCCAAATCGACCAACGGGGGCCAGAGATATGGAAAAAAAAAACATTTTCACCCAAATCACCTCAAGAGGTGGAGTGGTTTTGGCTAAACCTCTCTAAAAAGGTCAAATGTCACTTGTTTTGCATCAATCTTGATACAGGGTACTTATTATATGTTGTACTTTAGATTCCTAAAGCTTTTAGTCTACTAACCCATCATCCAAGGGTAGTTTTCACTATAAGTAAAAAAGAATGTTTGGACGGACACTATAATTTACAGTTTTTTACTCTGAATTTTCTTTAAAATAAAAAACATCTATATTGATTCTGACACTTCTACATCCAACTCACAGGTGTATCATTACTTTGAGAAAAAAGATTATTAATTTTCCCCTTTTAGAAGGGAAGATATGGTCATTTGTTCTGGGAATGTCATTTTCGAGCCTGAGACCTGAAAAACAGGCTTGGGGCTTAACAGGTTAACAGGTTAATGTACTACAATTACACTTACAGATTTAATTTATAGATATTTCGTTTTGACACTCGTTTTTAACACCAACTATTTGTCTAATGAGAGTTAAATATAAGGGATTTAACTCTATCAGGAGTATATTTAACTCTACTCTTGTTCACATTTCACCAACACCAAAATATGAACTCTTCTCAATTTGCTGTGTAGGTGTCAGCCTCTCCTTTATCACGGTGATGTGTTCACACATAGGTACATTCACATGAGACGTTTATCCTCAGCTTAAATGCCACATCTCATTAACAGGTTAATTAAGAAGGCTGCTGAGGAGTGGCTGGGTCTGGACATGGAGGCACCGTCTCCCTGGCTGCAGCTCACCTGTCCATCAATCAACAGATTTAATGAAGCCTTTAACAGAGATCCAGCTCTTCAAGACAAACACTAATGTCTGATATACTCTGTAGTCCACATTTGTCTCTGATTAAGCCTCACAGCTCTACAGCATAGCCAGTGGCGGCCGGCCCATAGGGGCGCTAGGGGCGCCGCCCCCCCTCTTCCCACATTAAAAATAAAAAATATATATATTTAAAAAATATATTTTTTATTTTTATTTTTATTTTTAATAAACAAGGTAAATATTATATAATTGGTATCAGTAAAATGTATAATCTACAATAAAATCTCGTTTAAAATTGTTTTACGATGTCTAAAGTTACTGATAAGTCACATGTTTCCTGCCTGGCCTTGCCCGTGTATCATTACTCCCTCTCGTCTGGGCGCTATTCACAGCGCCCAGACGAGAGTGCAGCAAGTGCAGCAGAAGCCAACTATCTTTAAACTATGCGCCGAAACATAATTTCAGCCAATCAGCGTCGTCAAATCTGATGGTCACAGGGCTCCTACGTGAGCGCCCGGTGCAGTCTGTGAGTTGTTTGGACTCGTATCCAAGGAGACAAAACAGGAAGCTGTCATACACTCTGGAAGCTACCATTAGCAGCTAATGAAAACTCCGTTTTTGACATAAAAATGGAATTATGGATCATCAATCATTTTTCAAAGTGACAGACACATTGGATTAACCTATGGATTAACCTTCAGCTGCGTTTTTCTCGTTTTTTATCAGAATTGTTATTCTGCAAAAGTGAGCATATCTCCATGTTTTGCTACCTAAAGCTACGTTGTGTGATGTCTGTATTTGCTTCCCCTGTCGCGAGTTCTGATCGCTCAGTGATGATACTTATATTTCTAGAATTTGTGGAATCTCAGCTTGTAAGCTTGTTTGTGCATATCCGATAAGTATATCGATTGATTTATACCTAGAGTGCGTTATCATTTTTTCGCTCAGGGCTCATTTAGACGCTTCTTGTGAGACTTGTGTTTTGTTTCGGTAAACATGGTTCATATCATCAGTTAGATGCGTTTCCTCTGAGTAGGACACATGAATAGTTTATTACATTTTAAGAAGCCCTGAGACACAGTTTCGTAAGAAAAAAAACGGGGGAAAAAAGCCCCTGAACAGGTTAAATGGGAATTAAATCAGTGTTCCCAAAGCCCCGGTGTTCTGCAGTTTGTGTGGGCATACTGTACTGTTGCACAGTTTATGCTGTAGAAACTATGTCCAGGACAAGGTGTTTGGAAGTTTTGGAAGATTCATAGCTCTAACCACACTGAAGTTATGGAGGTATTGATCAGTCTTCTCATATTTTTAAGTCTGAAATTGTCCTTCCCCCCCTCTAACATCACCAGAAGTCATAATTTAAGGGGCTTTTCTCAAAAAAATTACCGGGGGAGCATCCCCCAGGACCCCCCTAGTATTGTTTGATCACCATTTCCACAGCCCCACCTAAAATATTTTCCACCAGCCGCCACTGAGCATAGCAACCTTTTAAAATCCTATCTCATATTCTTCCAAATCAGTTGTTAGAGTAGAGAGCTTCCTGCAGCTCTCTGGTGCAGTCCAAAGGAAACACTTAACATTTGGGATTTATGAGAAGATCAAAAATAAAAAATGCAATTAAATTGTTATGTGTACTTCCTCTAAAAAGGTGTGCATTTATTGTACCATATTTATTGAAAATATATCTAAAGTAAAATTATTTAACATTTGTCTTTAATAACTGAATGAATTGGTTGTCATTGTAACATACATTTATATCCCTAAAAGTTTAAAATTAGAAAACAGAAAACAAGTTGAAGTGTATTGAATGTCAGTGTAATGTAGCATAGACTTCAATACTAAAGGCAATGCAGCAACATTAGATATAACTAGAGAATGCAATTCCTAAAGAAATTGCTAGTGGGAATGCTTTATGCTGAAAATCTGACGCTAAACTGCTATGCTGAAATGTAATGTGTAAGAAGAAAGTGAAGAATTTAGATTGAAATGATACATGAACACTGGGGGCTTGAATGTGTGATGAGAGAAGAAAAGAGAGTAAAAAGGCTTGGAAAAGCAGCAGAATATTTGAACTGCAAACCTTTTAACTAACTTGATGGTGAATGATCTGTCGCTATGCCAACGGCATTTGAAGAAATCTCAAAACTGTCCCGTAGATGTCTTCACGGCTGGACTGTTAGCACACATGTGAAGTTTTAGCACTTTTTGACAATTTTCATAGGAGTTATAGCAATATCGTGTTTTATTGCAAGGGATGCGTTGCCATGGCAACAGCTTTTGAGGAAAACTCACTAATGGTATATAGACATGTTGAGGGCTGGACCATTAACTGTCATCTGAAGTCTGGTGGTGTTTGGATCATTTGCATAGGTATCACGACAACATCGTGTTTTATGGCGAGGGATGCATTTCCATGGAAACAGCCTATGGTGAGATCTCAGATTTGGCGTAGAGCTGTTGAGGCATGGACCGGTGATATACAAGCGAAGTTTGGGGACGATCGGACCGTGTCCATTGGAGTTACAGCGACATCGTGTTTCATGGCGAGCATTGTGTTGCCATGGCAACGGCATTTGAAGAAATCTCAAAACTGTCTCGTAGATGTCTTCACGGCTGGACTGTTAGCACACATGTGAATTTTGAGCACTTTTTGAAAATGTTCATAGGAGTTAAAGGGACATCGTGTTTTATGGCGAGGGATGCGTTTCCATGGAAACGGCATATTGTGAGATTTCAGATTTGTGAAAATTACAATGGGCTTTAATGGAGACATGTTGAACGTTTGTGTCACTTCATGCCCTCAAGAGGCATTTTGTTTAATTATTATTTGCTTAATTATTTGTCATTTTTCAAGCTACGAGATGTTTTCCTACGTTTGTCATGAAAAATTATGTCTCAGGAATGTAGGGTTTGGGAATTATGGCAGTTTTAAAAGAAAATATGAAGGGACATTTCAAGATTTCCTACCCTCTAGCTGTGACATCACGCACTCTAACTTAACGAGCTGCGCCATGTTAAAAATGTGATGAATTATGGGATGTATCTCTGGAATTATGAAAGTTATGAATGTTAAAAGTAATACCAGTCGATTCCCGACCGAGCTGAACGTTTTGATGTTTGAACGGAGTTTCTGCGATGTTGAATGTGGGAGGAGAAGACGGACAAAATAATTGGACGGAATAATAACTCGTTTGTCCGTAGCATAACATATAGTTGGAATGCTGTATCAGTATGAGGAAGTGCAAGGCAGTCGGTATAACCAGTTGCCTTTTCATGTCCGAAAAGATTCATACTGGTGAAAATTGTGATCCTCGTGATATAACCCTCCTTTAAAAAAACGTGACACATAAATAAAACTACAATATTGTATCAAATATCGTTAAAGCTGACAATAAACACATTTAATTATGCATTCACACCAAAAGTAAAGCAACTTTTTCCCCTAGTTACAAAGATTACAAAGTCAAAGCAAAGACGCGGATAGATGCACATTTGGCATCACTCGCTTCATTAACAACCATTTACATTTTTTCACTAGAGGGAAAAATGTATAGGAAGCTGTCTCGCTAAAGCCATTCGACAGTGAGAATCTCCACCTGTCCTCACTGACTTACTTACATTGTCGAACTGTGATGTGACACCTAGAGCCCTACAGTTCCATTATGTGTACAGTAACTAGACCAAAATCATTATTATGACTGTAAGTGAAAATGTGGACAGAGGAGCTAGCCTAGCCTGAATGATCTCCATTCAGAAAGCAAACGTGTAAAGATTCTTCCAGACACACTTTCCAAAGCCCTGATTCAGGGTTTTTATCCTACGGGTGTCTGTATTTGGTTATTTCTTGTATTTTGCACGTATATTGCAATTAAATCACTATAAAATATGTTCATTTTCAGTTCCTACTACTTTAGTAAACAAGATCGATTCAGCTGACTTGTGACTTGCAAGAGACAGAGCTCTCACTGAGCTGTGTGTTTCATGATGATGTTATGATCCCGTATGGACCCAACGGTTTGGCTTATGTTGGCGTCCAGACGTACCTGTGATTCCAGCCATGGCTAATGAAACATTGTTGGAGATAAGCCCCGCCTCCTCGTCGGGACGTCTAGTATGAATGACTTGATTTGAGTAAACACAAATGATCCTTTTTTGAACGCACATTAAGTCTTTATAGCTCCTGGTGTTGGCTGAAAACATGAACATATTTATACATACTGAGAATAATCCAAGACGAGCATTGCCAAGTTGAATGGGGGGGAAAGGGGATGTTTGGAAGAAGGGATTTGGCTAGAGTCGTATGTGCTAGAACAGTACACATCCTGAGGATCTGTGATGCTGTGTTAAATTAGGTAAAATTAACAAGGTCTAGCCAAGCGGATCGTGTAACACAAACAATGGCAGCACCTTGGACTCTGTCAGGAAAAGGAGACGAAACACAGCTCGATCCTCACACAACTGTAGGGGAGGAAAAGAGTCTGGGATCAGAAAAAAAAAGGGGATCACACCAAGCAGAATATGCTGCTGAATCTGATCACAAACCATTTGTTCCCTGGGCTATTTAGGTGGAAATTTAGAACAAATCTAAGCGGTTAGACTGTGTGTCTTGGCCCGTGTGTCACTGGAGATTATTGGCCTGGTAAACACAGGACTGAGCTGTTCAGTGGGGCCGTGAAAAGAGAAAGTCACAGGCGTTTACTTGCCTCTGATCCCCACCACAGGAGCTTTACAGACATAATCCCAAATTCCACTAAGGGAGAACCACACAGACTTTACAAGCCATGACCTGATTACACAGATTGAGACCAACGGAGGGCTAATAGAGCGTGACCAGATTACGGCCCATGAGATCCACCTGTGGGGAGAATCCCTGTGGCAGATACCCTCTAGAGAAGAGGGACCATATTGCCTATTCTTCTATGGAAGATACAATTACCCGGTGTTCTTGATGTACCCATTTCGTTAAGGTAGATCTGGGGGCATGAGGAGTATCCCAGCATGCAACCAGCTTCCATGGTGGAACATCTGAGACATTAGTTTACTATATAAAGCTTTGATATTTAACTCTAGCAATACATTTTAAAAAAGAAAATAAATAAATGTTACCTTAAAATGTGCACTGATGAAGACCAGTGATGTAAAGTAACTAAGCACATTTACTCAAATACTGTACTTAAGAACAATTTGGAGGTACTTGTACTTTACTTGAGTATTTCCTTTTTTGCTACTTCGACACTACTACTATTCAGAGGTAAATCGTGTACTTTTACTCCACTACAAGTATTTAATACCTTTAGTTACTTTACAGATTTGGATTAATGATGTGAAACTTCTGCCACCTTTGATGAATACAGGTAGGCCTCCATTGGCATCCTCAGTGAGCTCAGATATATTTGGCAATAGCAAATACAACTGATAGATCAAGTACATTATTGTTGCCTCTATATTTTTTCTCCTTATACTGTATGTATGGATCCTGCCAAAATCAATGTTAAAGCTCACCTATTATGCTAAACCAGTGGCGAACCGTCAGGGCCTTCAAGGTATTCAGAGAATACCCTGGAACACTCAGATAAAACGATTTAATTATATAAATAAAATGTATATAACATGAATAAATGAGAATCGTATCTGTGTTGTTGATGTTGATTTCTGTTCGTTGTCCAGGAGAGAAGCTTAAAGGGGACCTATCATGCAAAATGCACTTTTGTACGTCTTTTATACATGAATATGTGTCCCCGGTGTTCCAGGGAACTCACCAAGTGTCAGAAAACACAACCCTCTCTATTTTCCTCCATACCCAAATCTCTAAAAAAGGGGCTGCAACGGATCTGATGAAAACTGATCCAGATTTGAACACTTTACTGACGTCAGGAAAGTGGCGCTACGGCTATTGGGCCAACTCTCCACCTATCAGGGGAATGTGGGGTTGGGCCACGGCCGGCCATTGCCGCTCGAAAGCGCTGGAGACGCTGTAGTACATATGCCAGGCCTGTAAGTGGCGCTGTAGTCTGCCACAAAAGCAGCGAAGAAGACTTCCCGCGCATGGTTACCCTTCTGTTTATTCTCCGCTGTGGCTTTTTTTCTCCCTCCCCGAGGCAAGCGTTTGCTACTGCTGCTTCAATTCAATGCAGTCCCTCCCCGTCGAGGCAAGCACTGTAATGGCGCGTTTCCACTACAGCCCGCAGCCCGGTTTAAGAGGGCTGTGACGTCAGCGGCCCGTCTTTGGTTGCGTTTCCACTTGGCCTAGTACCGGCCGGCGGGTCCTAATTCACAGTTTTTTCTGGCCTCAAAAATCGTGGGGCCAGGGCCAGAGACAACGAGGCTGAGTCGGGCTGAGTATGCTAAACTAGAGTGAGCGTCGCTGGCAAGGGGGCTACAACTACAACAAGATGGACATATTTGACCGTGATTTAATTGTAATACACGTTTCAAAATGATGCCGAAGTAACAACATACTGATACCGGTTAGTAAAAACCATGAATTAATGCTTTGTCAAGTCTGCAGACAGACGGCAGGGGAAAAACCTTTTAAAATGCGTGTTTTCTAAATGGAGATTGGCTAAGCTAACGCAGTATATGCCCCGACCGTCCACACTCACAACAACGGCCTATACAGACATAAATAAAGCAGCGACTGTATTCACCATGACACAGGCAGTCTGTGGTTTGTACTTGTTTAACTTTTGTCGAGTTTCTGAACATATATGAGGAGCTGTGAGCTCTGTGTGCTAACAGCTAACGGCTGTGTTGTTTTTCTGGGGTCCTCTGAAGATCACGTCACGGCTCCTCCTACACTGCGTTACTATAGATACTGCCCCAGTTCCTAAACTGTAATGGAAATGCGCCATAAAGTGAGCCAGTCCTAACGAGGCCCAGCCATACCGAGCGGGGCCGAGCGAGGCCGTGTAGTGGAAACGCGGCATAATTCTCTCCGGTTAGTCCACCAGCAGATGACAAACACCCACCTCTCCGCCTCTTCCAAGGAACGAGGGGACCGTGCGGCAGAGTTTCAGTTTCTTTCGCCGGTCAAGATGTCCGTTAAAGTTAAAATCTTCCGGACAAAATTTGAAAAGTGCCGGTCAAAGGTCTTCTTTGATATTTATTGAGCTTTAAAACAAATGAATAACGACTCTATATAATAATAGGCTATAATAAAACACGGAAGATGGAGATCTATTTTTCTCCCCCTCTTCTGACAGCCCAGCAGCTGTTCAGAGCGCGCTCCCCTCTCCTGCAGGGGGGCGTGGTCAGCTGCAGCTCACAGAATCAGCCCCCTGCAAAAACAGTGCTGGAGAACAGCAAATGGAGCGAAATGAGGCATGGCTTAAAATCATGATCTGTTTGGTATTTTGAAAACAGAAACGTATAAATATACCTCATATAGGTATGGCCCTACAATATATCATTTAAATATAGCATGATAGGTCCACTTTAAAATAAGGAGACTAATGGAGTCTCTCAAAAGGTTCAAATGGGTACTTTAATTAAGTAGCATGGTAATGAAACAAACAGTAGGTAGTGGGACGCAACAGCTGTGAGTAGGGTGGAGAGAGAGCGTACAACGCTCGCCTCAATACCCCTCCTCGACTCCTCTCTTCCCCTCCTCCGGGACTTGACCCGGAAATCGATCAAGACACGCCATTTTGAAGGACGTCCCAATAGCTGAAATGCACACGGAGGAGTCGGTGAGGGAGGAGGGGTGCGGGAGGAGACGAAAGGGAGGATACACGAGAGCAGACTACGCGGAAGTGTTTTCACTACTCGCGTATAAAAGCCCCGCCCCCACCTTCACAGCTGGTCGATTTCAAGAGAGGAAAACCGACAACTGGAAGATGAGTGGAAAAGCGTCACATAAATGTAAGTGCTCACAGCTCCGTGGGATTTATTATGTGCAATTCATTTCTTAAGGTTATACTAACAATTTAAGTCATGTTTAAAGATTTTGAAGCCATTATTGTGGGTCATTAGAAAATAAATGTTAACACATGCAATGCACTTTTTTTTATAGGGACTGATGATGAGACTCTTAACCTGATACAGCTGAGGTCTGAACATGACCACCTGTTCACAGGGAGGAAGCTTAGTGCCAAAAAAGCATGGGAGTAAGTTCTCTGAAGTTGTAAGTTAAAAGTGTAACTGTTTTCACCTAAGCATTTTTATGGATGTACATTTCTTTGCTCAGGGAAATACTTAACAAAATGGGACTGCAGGGACCTGTCAGCCCTTCCCAGGTGTCCAAGAAATGGGACAATTTAAAACGGAAGTATAAGGTGTGGTAAAAATGTTGTTTAGCACCATGACATGTTTTCTGCTCTTTAAATGCATGATTTGTGTACGCTTAATCACTGAACACAGTATAGCCTATGCTTGTGTAATATAATTTCAAAGCCTGTTAACACTTAATTTATTTTAGGAGCTCAGGACCCCAGCCACTGGGACGAGGACGGACCAGGGAGAGGCCACAGCAGCCACATGGCCGTGGTTTTCGGCCATGCATGAGGCTATCGGGGGAGGCCATCTATTGATCCTCCTATCCTCTTGTACTCATGTGATAGGGAGAACCCGGCACCTGTGGCTGCTGTGGCCTCTGATGGATCAACCTCTGCGGCTGCAGCTGTCCAGGCATGGGAGGAGGAGGAGGAGGCCCAGCCTGGCTCAAGCAGCCTTGACGTTGAGCCATCAACCTCTGCCACTCCACCCCCCAGAAAGAAAAAGAAGGAAGATGCACTCCTTGATTTTGTGAAGGCGGAGGCTGCCAGGGAAGAAGAGAGGTTCAAGGCCTCTCAACAGGTGAATGAAGCATCAACCAAAAGATTCCTTGACCTTTTCGAAAAGCTTGTGAACAAATAAATGGTGTGCTGTTGCATGCATGTGATTCAGTTTGGCTTTTGGGAGTGGAAGTATTTTGTATGGCACATGAAACTTATGCTAACATCTAAAGAACAAGCAATCTTCACTTTCAGATAAGAACATCTACATGTTTTAAAGTGTCATACAATGGCAGAGTGAAGGATTCTTACACACTGGTTTCAAAATGCCGCTCAAAACCAGCGGCCACCTCATGAAGGTCCTGGTGGGAGGGCAGTGTAATCACCACTTTTCGCAGAGCTGCAATTTTTGCCGTCCCAATGTGCACCAGTCTGCACACAGTGGACTTGGGAATCTGAAATGCACGGCACACCACACTATACGAGAGCCCATGTGCCAACCAATACACAGTAATGAGTATAGTTATGGTATGCCCCCAGCCATGGTTCTCCTCGTCTGGCAGCAACTGCATCAGGGCCTCTAGTGACCTTCGGCTCAGACGGTAATCGGCAACAAGGTCCCGTTCTCCATCAAAAAACAGATGTAGCACTGGTACTGATGGATTGATTTCACAGTACCTTGTTGCCGGTGCATTGTCCATCTAGAGAAGGAGAGAAAGAGGCTGATTAAATATTAGCAGCAAACAAAGCAATAAGCAGTACAACCACATAATGCGTAGTAGAAATAACAACATCTTCAAGTTATTAATTACAAAATGTGTTGCATGCCATTACTTTTCTGAAGGCTTTACATTCAACCATGTCAATTTTACTCCACCAACATTGATAAGTGCTTCAGACATGCCAGACAGTACAAACAAGTAAGAAGTGAAGAGAATAAAAGGCCCATCATTGAACTAGTCCTGTTACTTTTACTTTTGTATGTGTAATTTGTATCACATGCACTGTCCAGATTTACACTTCTGATAGGCCTCTCCCCAACGAATATAATACAGGCCTGGTACACTCTTTCCCTCCAAACATTTCAGGCAGAACAAAGAAACAACTAATGAGATGAATATGGACTTTTCACCTTAAAAATTATGTAATTGGTTGAAATGTAATGTTCTGCATGCTCAACTTATTTTATTGTATTACACTACAATTCTTAATTGTAATCCTTTGTTTATCCTATGAAAAAAGACTGAATAATATAAGTCTAAACCTAATATAATTGGTTTGATAGAGAGAAATTGATAATGTTTTTTAAATGTAAGTGTAAAATTAGCCACCTTGTGTTAAATGTGCACTACTTTAGATGTTCTCTGAGCCATCACCACAACAGGCAACAGGTGTTTCAAAGTTGTTAAAATTACCTTATGTAGGAGCAGAACAATTCGTCTCATTCGCGCTCTCCAGCGCTGTGAACGCAGTTGTTCGTGGTGCATCAGATTTCGGATTTGATGCCATGTCGCCAGGGCGCACGCAACAGTTTTCATAGCTTTCAAGTTAAGATCTTTCACTATGCTCGTCTTGGTCGTGTCTTTGGCGAACTAGACGATCCACACCTGGAGCTTTTATACCATGGAGCAATGCAGGCCTCATTATTTAATTTGTGCACCAGCTAGTGTGCCTGGCATCTTTCAAGTCATTGGATAATGCAGATATTGTAAAAGGTGTGTTTAATGATCTTGAACGTCACTAAAACATAGCTATTAAGAAAGCTATTTCATAAATGGCTGTCTTGATAAATAACAATTATTTGTTTTGTTTTGTGTTAAAATATTGAGTAGTTAAATTATATAAAATGCACAGTCCTGAATGTGGGTTTGTGGTGAATGTGGGGATCTACAGGACACACATTTTCAGAGTAAAGGCTTTCACATTATTACAATTATAATGTTATTGAAATGTACATTTCACACCAAAACGGAACACAAAAGCAGGACCAACCATCATACATTGAATTCCTTGACTAACAAGAGAAAGATTCATCATTTAAATACATATTTAACAACAAATGGGCCGGTTCTAAAGGGTTATTCAGTTAAACCCGATGAGAGGGGATACAGCTGTGCACATGTCATCATTAACAGACGTCGTTTAAGAGTGACGTTTGAGTGAACGAGGACATCCCAATTAATACCTGAGGACTCCTCTGTCCTCGCGTCACCTCCTCGTGTCTCTCGCTCGCATCTTACGGAGGCGGAGCTAAGACGCAAGGAAGGGACGCGAGTGAGGGAAAGGAGGAGTCGAGGAGGGGTATTGAGACGAGGCTTATATGTCCTCCGTTGGCTCCTCCTCTCATGGCTCCCGCTGGTGCCGGGGTCCTCCCTCCGCTATCTTCTATGTCCGATATTGCGTAAAACAGAGGATTTAGACGTAGTGTCTTCATTGTATAACTCCATACGCCTTTTCTCCTCATACTCTCTTTCATGACTTTTTATTTAATGCATTTTAACGGCTGTAATCGTTGTTAACATAAAACCGGAAGTTAAGCTCACTGTTGATATCCGGTAAAGCTTTTCAAAATAAACTTTAGCAACAACGTTAGCCACAGACTAATGCTAACTGGAGATGTTTTCAGAATAAAACAGTTTTAAGCTTACTGTATGTTAAACTAAATTACGTCATTAAACATTGATTTTAATTTCTTACATTGATCTGTAATATTACAGTGGTACGTTGATTTGTTTGTCCTTCTCGGTCCATGCACTACGCATTTCAGTGGTTTTGTGTTAGAAAAGAAATGCAACCAATCAGATATTTCTCTGGGTAGAATATCCTTCGACCAAGGTATTCTATATCCTTGAGAGAATACCCTGGCCGTTGCACTGAATGAGAGCGTACGTTTGTATTGACAGTTTGATCAACCAATCATATATTGATTTGTAGCCAATGGGCATATTCTTTCAGTTTCCCTCGGTTCCAGGGTACTAGTAGGCCCGTTAGTTCACTGGCTCGAGACAGAGGATTCTAGATGAATGCGACAAAGCAATTCATGCCGTTTTATTGTTTTTAACGTTGAAATGGCAAGTGCAACAGGTGAAGATGATGTTGCGGAATTGTTGTGAGTACCCTTTTCAAGACGACAATTCAGTGAAAAGACGGACATTATAACGGCGGGGGGGGGCACGGGGTGTGTGTGTGTGTCAATAGAAGGTCCAGTTGTGATAGATGACTCATATCCCTCTATTTCAGCCCTGTAACGAAAGGGCTGATTCTGGGTCAGTAGCTACGGGCCACGCCCCCTTTGGAGCCACATGCAGCAGAGCTGCACAGATACCCCTTTCACACCAAGGCTTTTCCCGTTCTAGCTCCGTGCTAGAGCTTTTCTGGTTCAGAAACGGTTCTTCGGTTCAGCTCCCTCTCTGTTCAGACCGCTCAGAGCCCGACTAGTGCTGTGTCATTGCGTCATCGTTTGCGTCATGACGTAACCGTTTGCGTGCCTGCTTCATAAAGCCAAACCGCGCGGAAACCCCTCACATCGACAACAACAACAATGTCCGATTGTATTGAAGCGCTACTCGTTTTGGTTTTGCTCTGTCGAAACTAAATGGAACAAATGGGACGACTTTACTACCAACTTTACAGTCGTTACATGCTACATTCAAGACTTCTTTACAATAATCATCATCAACTTCAACGGCGATTCGGTAGGAGAAAGAAGGTAAATATACGTCCTATTCAATGGCGTTAGAGCTAGCTGTTGTTAGCCTCTGCATGCGCCAAGCTCAAAATACCCAGCTTTGCAGCATTAATTACTATGGTATAAATAATAAATAAACTGATGCCCCTGCCCCCGCCTCCGATGTAAGCGTGACGTATGTGATGCTTGCTTTCTAGACCGACAACTTTTTGGTGCTTGAAACGAACCAGATTCCGGAGCTTAGAGGCGGCTCCGCTGCGGTGTGAACAGGAAAAACCGGTGCTTTTCAAGCTCCAGCTCCGAACCAGCCCTGGAACCGCGTTGGTGTGAAAGGGGTAAGAGAGAAGCAGATACTCAGCTAAATGCTCCCGTGATTAAACGCCATCATGTTCCAAACCACATCAAGGATTATTTCTGAAACAGTATGGAACTCAAATACTTTTTCTCTTGCGGGTTTACCACAAGGTGAGTTCCTTTTTTTATTTCCTGCTTTTTTACACATACTCTCTCCAGTGTTAGCGATGCTTGCTAATGTAAACAAAGACCATATTACTTCCAAAACGTTGTCCATTGTTTCTGATAGCAACGTTTCTGATAGGGCCGTGGGTGTAAAGCCAGCCCACATTTCCGATATTACGTCATATCGGTAGGCCTGTCGCGATAATAATAAATTGACTTATCGTACGATAAATAAAAATGGGCTCGATAACTTTTCTGAGCTCGATAAAATGCCGTTTACATGCGTGTTTGTTTACATAAGGATGTGACCAGCATTTTAGCCCGGCGGCTGTGGCTGCCAGCCCGGCGCGCTGTGAGGGGCGGGGCTCACACACAGCCAGGTCACGACACTCCGCATGCAGCAGTGTAGCAGCCAAATTAATAATATAGAGACAAGCAGGAGACAACGTGTGCCTTACTCGAGAGGAAATTGAAGTTAAATGGAAGTGGTTGCAAAACCTAATACCACATCTCCGGTGTGGGAATATTTTGGATTTAAGCCAAATCAATAAGGCGAACCTACAGACTTGAATGAGCCGGGCGGTGTGTCGCATTTGTTTTAAAAAGGTAGCAACAAAAGCTAGCAATACGACCAACCTTAAACTGCACCTGAAACACAACCTACCCATTCCGTTTTCCCAGCTGGGAGAAAACACGGCAGCTGGAGATGGAGAGCCCCCACCTTCCCTACAGTTTGCAATCAAAGATGCATTTGCCCGACAATGCAAACATGTTAGTGTTCCTTGCTCGAAACCTTTGAAATACAGATTTGGATATGGCCTGTTGAGGCATCTGGGTCTTTGTATGGACAGTGGACTGTACACTTGACTGTTGTTTTAAGGAGGTTTATTTTTGCTTGAGACAATGTGTGCTCATGTTTATTTATTTATTTATTTATATATATATATATGAGAAGAGTCTATTTAATTGATTGTTTTGGTTGTGTGCGATTTTAATTAATTTGTTATAATTAAATGTATTTGTTTTATTTATTATATATAATTTATAAATTTGAATATTATTTCACATTTCATTTGCAATGTTGAATGTTCAATAAAAAGTTATGTTTGAAAGGATGTACTTGAATTATTATTATATATTATCATTATGTCAGTGGTCTAAAATGGTCTTAGAACGGTGTCAAGGAGTGAACTCTGAGGCATGAACTCAAATGCACGACTCAACTCAGACTCAGGTAGTGGTTCAAAATAAAGACTTTACTGGATTTTGACACAGTAACAAAACAGGGAAAACAATAACACTCTTTCGAGGAAAAACAAAGACTATGATCTGGAGCTTAGAGGTACGTTTTAAGTCCGTGGAGTAAGCTTGTATGATAGTCCTGAATGAGGAAGCGAACTGGCAATGGACAGGAGGGAACTAGCACAATATATACACAGGGTAAGGGGAACCGGTGGAAACAATCAGGGCGGGGAAAACAATCACGGACGCAGGAGACAGATAGGGGCGGGGAGCGTGGAGGCCTGAAATGAGAGGGAGAATTACTATTCAAATTAAACATAAAGCACAGGACAGAAGGACATGACAAAACTAACATAAAGAATAAACTTTCACAATAAGTTGCTTAGACATGACAAACGGTGCCGACAATATTATCGTTTATCGCAATAATTTCCGGGAAAATGTATCGTCCAACAACATTTATTATCGTGACAGGCCTACATATCGGACGCAAATCTGGATCAGCTCTGTTGTACCCCCGTTTTTAGAGATGAGGAAAAAGAGAGGGTTTTATTTTCGGACACTTTGTGAGTCTCCTTACACATCAGGGACATGTATGTATAAAAGACATCAGAAAGTGCATTTTGCATGATAGGTGACATTTAAAAAATATATATGTGTCTTTGGTAATGCGGTGTTTGTGAATGCAGCTCAATATCTGACTCCTCCCACAACCACTCCCCTAATTAGGGCCTGATATATATGGCGCGTTTCCACTACAGCGCGGAGCACGGTTTAAGAGGGCTGTGACGTCAGCGGCCCGTCTTTGGTTGCGTTTCCACTTGGCCTAGTACCGGCCGGCGGGTCCTAATTCACAGTTTTTCTGGCCTCATAAAATCGTGGGTCTAGGGCCAGAGACAACGAGGCTGAGTCGGGCTGAGTATGCTAAACTCAGGGTGCGTACGGGTGCTGGAAATCCTTGAAAATGCTTGAAATTGTACGAGGTGTTTTCAAGGTTTGAAAAGTGCTTGAATTTTGGGAATGGTGCTTGAATTTGGGATAAAGTGCTTGAAATTGTAAATGCTTTACTTTGCTTTTTAGATTAAAAGAAAATAAAGAAGTCGGAGCGCGCTTAATTGCTTCGCTTTTACATAAAACAGCTCCGCTCTGGCCTTCCCGCGCAATGCGCGTGACCGGCAAGTGTTTTTGTTACGTGTGTGACCTGGGCATTCTGATGAGAGTGATAGATATTGATATTGGACACCATTTATTGGCCTCAGCCCACTACAATTTATGTTCCTTTTCCCCATATATATAAGCTTGAAATGTTCGATGTGAAGTACATATTTGATGTTATTGTTATAATATTTTTTACTGAACATCTTTTGTTTATTAACAAAAAACATTTATTTCAGTTGTTCACTTTTGATTTAAGTTACATAATAAATATATTAATTTCACAATGTACATTTCCCCGCTGTGGGATAGATAAAGAAGTCCTCATTATGATTCAGATTTTTTTTTTTTTGTCACAGCATGTTGATCTAGGGATGGCAATGTCGTGTGTTGGTATTTCAGTCCGCCACTTTGGTCCAGCCATAAATATCCCAGGAATATTGAGAAATGTACATGGAAGCGAGTCCAGATATCAATGGTAACTCAAAGGATCCTTTTTTTTTATTATATTTGGCAGTCCTGGTGGAGGAATCTCTCCTCTGTTGCCCTTGCTGAGCTTTCTTCCAATTGCATTTCCCCCTAAAGTCTCTTACTTTGGAATCACAGCTCAGAGGACAGAGAGTGCTAAATGCTGAATATATCGTAAAGCCCCTTAATGCACATTTGTGGTTGGTTTTATTGGGCTATATAAACAAATGTACTAGACTTGAATCATTGGAATCACTGAAGATAAAGCGATTGTGTACAGATACTACACACACCCATGTAACACACTTTAAATGAACCCGTATTCCTGCAGGTTTGTGTGTTGTAGAGAACACGGAGGAATATTTAATATCCCACTGGGTGGCAGGTGCAGTGCTACAGGGACAACCGACAGCAGCAGACACACATTGTTTGTTCTATTAGCCAGCAGCAGAGTTACAAGCAAAGCTACTAAAACTGGGAAATCCATGTGTAAATCACTTCTTCATAATCTGTTACTGCAGCAACGAGCTCGGGCTGCCGCCGGCTGTGGGCTGAATGAAAATAAGCCAAAGCCATCAAGGCGCTTCATCTGTAATCCTTCCCCAGGATACAGCTGACAAAAACAACACACACAGAAAAAATAAAAACTCTTGTCTTTGTTCCATGGAAATCAATAGGGCTGAGGTTTAATGGTGCAGCGTAACTGTAAATATAAACTGGACTGGAAGGAGGAACAGCTTGGTTCAAGTTCTCTCTGAGATCACTGCAATTAAAAATGTATACCATCACTTTTAAAGAGGCATGCTTTTTGGGGTAGTGTGTTCTAAAGGTCTTTGTGCATGTAAATGGTCTGCAAAGGCTATGTTTTGTCAAAAAGGAGTTTCTCTCCCACCCCACCAAGTATTTTGTACGGCCCTTAATCACAAAGTTCTCAAACGGCTTCACTAACTAAAGAAAAACACTAAACATCCCAGAGATTAAATAAGAACAAAGAAAATCCATATCCAGAGAGAAAGAGGTGAATATAAAGGAATGACTACAACCTTAAAAAACAATGAGGTGTGACATGTATAGGGTTGGGAACCGAAACTCGGTTCCAGATGAGAACCGATAAGAAAATGCCGGGTACCGGGTACCCATACAAAATACACAATTTCGGTTCTGCTTAACGGTTCCTAAACGCGGTAGACCCTGTATTCCACCGGGTCCGTCTGCGGCTCTTTACGCGCTGGTGCTGCACTTCTCAGATGCGGAGTTACACGTCCCGCTGCCTCCTGATGCTGCAGCCATTTCATGAAGTGAAGGAGGGTTTCCTTCTATAAAACAGCTGCGGGCAACAGATACTGTGAGAGTCCCGGACATTAATTCATAGATCAAGGCAGACTGGTTACAGACTCTCCTGTTTTGCCAATCCGGTGCTTAAACAAATAGCTCTACACCCCTGGCCGACATGTCCTTAAAACGAAGTCCGAGTTTGAAATATATCTCAAATAATGTATGCACTGCCATTTTCCCACATAAACATAACAGTCTGCAATGAAACGGTTGTCTCCTGTGCGCTCCTCTTCCTACTTGGCGCACCGGTAACTTTCTCGTGCGAACGAGAGGCTGAGACCTTAGGCTGAGCCGCCGAATCCCTCGGAACATCATAAAAGCCATTTTCAACTGTTTTCTGGTGGAAGTTTAACTAGGCAACTGGATGAAATAATATGACTGGTATAGGTGCGAAGATTAAACACTTAAACACACAATTAAATACATTATGATAAAATATTTGTATATATTTATAATTCTGCAAATATTACGATAAACTCTCAGCTATTTCGCGGCCCGGTACCGGTCCGCGGCCCGGGGGTTGGGAACCCCTGGTTTAAAGGTAATATGTTGAGTTGGCGCCTAAATTAGCAATTTTTGTTCTCTTTTTGGTCTTATCAGCATTCAAAGAAGTGCAATCAAATTATTAAAGGGTACCTGCCATGCATTTTCCTCCTTTTTTTCTATCCTTGACTGTTACTCTGGTATCATTGGAGTATTTGGAATTGTATTAGTACACTGAAAAAAACAAAACTCGATTTGAATGTGTACATTGGTCCCACACCATGAGAATGTGTAAAACTGACACATTTTTGCTTGTCAAACCATCATATACTATTCACATCAGACCACTAGAAATAATCATGTTGATTCAACATGATATTTTTCAGCTCCTGCATCCCATTTTATTGAGAAATGTTAAAGCAATTTCACGTTCTGTTTATTACATTTTGACATGTAATTCTAACATGATTTTTTGCTATTATTCAAATGTATTGTCTATGTTTTAAGCTATTTCATCATGTTCTGGTTGCTAGATTTTGACCAGTAAATTTAACTTGAATTTTTCATGCTAATATTATTAAAACGTATTATGCGTGTTTAAAGCAATTTCAAATATGACTTGCTAAGTCTATCTCATTCAAATACATTGCACACATAGCTTCCAATGGAGGCAAATACAAAATCAAGCAGTTCTGTATCAAAACACTTTATTGAGCTTTAAATAAGCAACAATAATACCACTATACACGCACTTAGGTACATTCAAACTAGTTCTCCATTATGTGGTTTAATTCGGGTTTTACCCTTTTCACAGTAACAATAGAATTATAAAATATATATTTTTTAAACAATTAAAAGAGGTGCTACAGCACAGGCAATATAGAAAAATACTGCAGCATGGAACATTGAATAATTAAAGCATGGAACTATGCTTTAACCTGAACATTTGTGACATAAAATGACCTGTGGTGGCTAGACCAACATCAGTCTAGAAGAAATATATGAAGGAACAATAAGAGTGAACAGGCTGAACAGTTGCAGTTCCTTAAATTCTCAGCAGGGGGGGGATGCTAGATAAAAGATTTCAGACACATGCAGGATTGACAGGTTTCTTATAATAGAGTCTCAAACACAAATACTAAAGACAGCAATGGTCTTTAAAATTGTCTCAGGTTAAAAACAGAAGTTGTAACGAAGCATACAACAACAAATCCTAAAATGGTATTTCAATACCAAACATAACAGAGAAAAATAACAGATTCAATTGTTTGGGTTCCTTGCATGCAGCAGTCTCTGAACCGTTTCACTGAAGGAGCCTGTTTTTCAGAGCAGTTGCTTTGTTTGAGAGCTTACCGCAGTCCAGTTCCATAATAATGCTTTGGACTACTTCAAAGGTGTAGCGGAGGTCAGCAGGGTAGCTCAAATTCAGCGCGTACATTAGTCCGAACAGCATTGCAAAAGCTAATGCTACATTATCCAGATTTGTCAAGACTTTGACGCCTTCTAGAACGATCCCGATGTCCTCCGGTTCATCAGTGGAAGCATCTTTAAGAACGTAAATCCCCACAGTCGTGTCCTTGATGGCGCCTTCATCTGTGTCCTGTAAAAAAAAAACGGCAAAATGTAAGCAAATAAGACCTCAAACCAAGCCCCAATCAAGAAAAAAAATACGGGAAGGCATAGTATAGATCTAGCCATGGCAAGTTGAACATTATAAATGAAAGTAAATTAAAGATATCAAATTAAATTTAGATAAAATAATCAAGTAATTACAGCAGAACATGAATCAATCTGGTGTTCTTTAAGCTGGCTATGCCTTACTGAGTATAAAAGTGGGACACGTCCTTGTGTGGCACTAGTTGCCGTGTTCACTTACTAGTTTGTTCAAATGCTCCAAGGTAAATATGTATGCAACTACTCCACAAGTATAAAAGGAAAAATTGCAATTGAATGAAAGAAAAAGGACATGAAAGATTTAATTGAAAAATGACCTTGACCAAATGAATGTTTACACAAGTGGTAGATGTACAGGTGCATCTTAATAAATTAGAATATTGTGGAAAAGTTGATTGATTTCTGTAACTCTTTAAAAAGTGAAACGCATATTACATGGATTCATTACACACAAAGTTAATTATTCCAAGTGTATTTGTTTAATCTGGATGATTACAATTTATAGCTAATAAAAACAAAAAATTCAGTAGGTGTTCCGTCTGAGTTGGATCACTAGAACTATAGAAAATAGATGTTTTCCCTGAGATCCTGGGAGTCTCTTAACACATTGGGGACACATACATGTAAAAGACATGAAAATTGAAATGTATGAAAAAAAGTGTTGCATAATAGGGGACCTATTTTAAACAAAATTACTGAAATTAATAACTTTTCCACGATATTCTAATTTATTGAGTTGTACCTGTAATTGCAACAGTGGCTATGACAGAGACAAATAGAATGATAACAGAACAGTTATTGAGTTTGTGAAGATTACATAGAGCTAAACACTGATTGTTTTGTTATTATTCAAACAATCGATGATTTAGTTAAGGTGGGGTAGGTAAGTTTGAGAAACCGGCTGAGAATTTGAAAATACACAACCGGAAAAAATCTGCCACTTCCTTACAGAGCCCCTCCTCCAACACACACGAACGCGCATGACCAATGAGGGCACGAGATAAGTTTGTGCACAGATGGAAGGCTGACAGGCAGGTAGGCCATCCAGTTATTTTAGCCTGGCCGGCTAAAATGATTGGTCGTACTTTTTACAGCTACGGCTTCCACAGATGACATTTTTTATGGATTTTTTGTCAAAGCACTTAAGATATTCATTGCTATCGGGATGTTAAGAGCATTCCATGGAATATAACAAAAAGTGTATCTCGAGCCGGTTTCTCAAACTTACCTACCCCCTAAGTCACGTTCCAAATGTATTAAGTTAATTCAAGCCGCAACGATGAAATATTGAATTTAAGCAGGCAGATTCATGTACATACCACATATTCTCGCACAAGGTCTTTTGGATCTTCCCCCATGTAGATGCATAGTCCCTTGATGATAGACTCGCGTCCAGCATCTACATCATCACACTGAAAGTAAATGTACTTGATTAGTGTCTTATTACAGGTCTTGTGCTTTAATTCAAGTCAACTACTGGTGTGAACTGTCATTTGGATACATATTACTTTGAGAATACAACATCACAGTTCCTAAGAAAGTGCAAGCCCTGTTGTGAGCTCCACATCCCCTGGACATCTTTCTCAAATTGTGGTCAGTGGATATACGAGTTGAATTATTATATATCACATTTAAAATTGAGATGGATAGATGGCTCAAGACAGGGTCAGTTAAGCTACAATGTGTAGAATTAGGGTGTTTTAGCTAAACGTGTGGTTAGAGAGGGAATGGCAACGCTCTACTCAATCAGAGAATCTACAGTGGCACTGAAGGACCAAAAAGTAGCAGTGTGTGTTAGAGCTGCTGTCAGCCGGCACTCTGGTCACTTTCACTGCGGAGCTACTACACTACTGAAAGGAGAAAGATAAAAAAAAAAAAAAAAGCACTAATGGTCTTCTTGGCGATGAGCACTTTTTGTGTGCCATTCTTGCAAATAAATTATGTAATAACTAAAATGTAAAATATTGTAGCATCATTTTCACAATTCTAAAATTCGTGATTCTCAAAAAATTTTCAAAATCATTTATGTTTATAGGTTATTCATAATTGTGAGAATCCTGTATCACTTACATTAGCCATTTGCGAAATTATTGTTTCCAGCCTTCCCCCAAGCTGTCCTCCTCGCTTTTGGAACAGCTTCATCAGGGTGCCAGAGTGGAGGTCCAGCTGAGACAGGAATTTTGATTGTCGTGGCTTGGTCGTGATTCAGAGTTGATCTGAAAACGCATAAAAGCAAAAAGGAATTTGATCATTGTTTAACATCAGGGAAAAACAACCACCAACAACACAACACAGTTGTTTCAACACAGTTGAACATAAATATAATAGCTCTTACCAATATAAAATCTTTCTGTGTGGGTCTTTCAGTGGTAAGTGGTAAAGAGGATGATGAACCTATGAAGGAATATTTAGAATCAGTGAATTTAAGATAAATAATGAGATAAAAGACTACAAACAATTTTAACAAAAGCACATGGAATATATATAATACATACTTAAATACAACAAGTCCTCCTCTCTGCTCTTGTCTCTCTGTGTGTGTGTTAAACAATGCCAGTGCTAGCTAGATAGCTAACATTAGCTAAACATAGCGTCATGATGACGTGAATGTCACGGTTCAAAGCTGTATGGCTAGGCTAACTAGCAAACTACTTTACAGCGTTATAACTGCCTGAACGTGCAGTTGGCGGTAGTTAAAGCGGAGGCTAATTGTGCTGGCAACCAACATGAGTGAAGCGTGCAGGCAAGAATGTCCGTCCATCGTCACTGACTTTATGTTAAATCGGCACAACAAAATTCAGCCGTTGGCAGCACAGAGCCCCACATTATCTCATATTTGTTCAGAAAATGAATAATAATCCTTGTCACACGACGGTCTTTGGCATGCGGAAAACAGTCGCTGTTTTTTAAAAGTTTATATGAGGTTATTTTAAGTGTGGAAAGGGCACCAACAACGATAGCTTAGCCCGATCCGATCTCCATTCAGAAAATGGCTGCTTTAAAGTGTTTTGCCTGCAGTTTTTTAACTACACTTCCCACAGTAGTCAATCATGGTTTAAATTAATCGGTGTCAGCATGTTGTTGATTCGGCCTCATTGTTATACGTTTATTACAATGAAATCACGGCAAATAAGCGAAATAAATGTATTTACTTTGACCGAGACCACTCACATATACACGCGCGAGCACACTCACAAACACAGCCACACGTGCGCCATGCCCGACACAGGCATGGCGCACTGCTCACACAAACGCCACAGCAGTAACGCAAAAGTGAAGCAGACTGAATACTTTCTCCACCTCTGCCAGTAACAATGGCCCGAAACCATAGCCTGTATATATTAGCCCAATTAGTGGGTATGGTGATAACGAAATGATTCTTAATACATCTGTCATCAACAATAAATGTGATACAATTTGCTAATGTCAGCACTAGCTTGATAGCTAACATTAGCAATATATGGTGTCATGTATATACACACGTCCCCGTAATTGTAACATACCGAACGAACACAGCACTATATTGGAAAGGGGTACAAACATTTATTCAGCAGAAACATTACATTTAATTAACTTACTTTTGGAGTCTCTCACAGAGGTTGGCTTTGTGTTACCAACTGATACTTCTCGCGGTTGTCGACACCTCTTCTTCTGTACTTTTTTTCGGCAGTTCCTGAGGACCAATCACAGCTCCGGACACCATTTGAATATATACTTCATTTCCGGTTCTAACCACATTCGATTACATTGATTAAAATGTTTCAATTAAATCACGTTCAGTCAAAGCGATTTAAATACGTAGATTTAACATTCTCAATAAATGCATTTACTATGTCAATTTTTTTCAGTTTAAGAACAGTCATGTTGCCATCCTGTTTTGTTTTTTCATTATTGCACTCTACGTAGTGCAAGTTTTAATTGGTATTTTAATTGTTAACATGGGGGCATGGCCTTCTATTATTTGTTGTTGTCAGTATTCCTTCAGTGAGTAGGTGTGATGTTGGTTTACTGCCTGCATATAGAAAACAAACATCTTAAAAATGTGATTTTGACTTTAAATGAATTAATCTACTCGGATGCTTTCCCATTATCTAAATACAGGTCATAACATGTTAAAGTGTCAACTATTCTGAGCTGATTCGTGGAACTGAAGTACCTATATCCAGGAGACATGGTTTCTGGTCATTAACAACATGACCTCCTGTAAATCTCACTGGAGAATATTAATAATGTAAATAAGGTTTGGGGTTGTGCATTATGTAGATTTAAGGTTTAAATATAATGTATTATCATTCTTCAAAACAGGATTGCACAACACAATGTCAATTATAGTCCCTTTACGCTAAACAAAGGGATTAAAAACAGGAAAACATTTCTTTCTTTAAAAAGAAGCAGCTCTGTTTTCTCTTGGTTGAGCCTTTGATACTTCTGTATTTCTTGCCAGACGGAAAAAGGGTGGACCAGCTGTGGCTAGGGTGGGATTTTGGGATCTTTTGGTACCTTTTGGGCTCTGCGTGGGTACCTCCCTCACGGATATCACAGATGCTTTGTGGATAGTAAGCAATGATGGGTGGTTTTAATTGCCGGATGCAGAGGCTGTGCACAACAACGCCAATTTGTAATATTTTGAGTTAGGATGCTTCATATTGCACCTCTATAAAAGTTTACAATAACTTTGCTTTCTGAAGTTTCCTAAAGAAATAAAGCTGTTTCTGAGCTCTCTTAAGCAGGATAGAGATGTGTGATGACCATGTCAAGTTGTTTGTAATGCCTATTTCCAGGAACTTAAAACTGGTCCATTGATGTAGACAGGGCTGTGTTTCTTTGCCTACTCTTTCCCTATGATTAACAATCAGTTTGTTGGTTTTGATGACCTTGGAGCAGTAGGTTGCTCTCTCAGCACCACTCTGCAAGACTGTTGATTTCTTCCTGATATAAATTCCCATTGTTGTATGTAATCTGGCTGATGGCTGATGCTGGTGGTTTACGCAAAAGAAAAAAGAAACACAGATGTATTTCTATCTTGTATATAACACACTTTCTACGTCCTTCAGTCCCCTCTTTGGCCTGGTACTGCATCGGTGTGGTTGCAATGGGTGTATGGGTATATTGTATTCCCTGCTGTAGATCATTCCATTGGTACTTCCTTAAGCTGAGACGTTCTCCAAAGGAAAATGTGTCCAGTGACAGTCAATGTCGACAAAGTTCTGAAACAGGGTTTTGTACCAATTCATGTCCTAACCCTAACCCATAAATCCACCATCATTGTTCCCTTTGCCTCAGATGATGGTTTCTGAGAGTTTGCTATGTGAATAGTGGAACACACTGAGACCTGTTTTCCATCTCTTATCCCCTTTGTTGCAAGCCTAAAGGAGTTTTTTGGTGAGAAAACTTTCTTTTGTTTTTGGGTTTCCAATCATCCTTCACAGTAGGTCCCAGATGCTCCAAATCCAAGGCCAGTCCGGTCAAATGGGCTGGGCTGGTGTAGGTGTTATCACAGTTGTCATATTTCTCCATGCCTCATTTATCAGATCGTCTGTGGGTCATTAATTTGCAAATTACATGAAATGGTCATGAATCTGTTTTTGAATCACTGTACATTTTTTCAAGATGATCTTGTTTGGTTTTCTATCAATGGTGTTCATGTTTCTTGTCATCAGAAAAGTTCTGGTATATCTCCATGATGTTTGGTTGGTTCATATAGATTTAGTGGTGGCTTCACACCATGCTTGTGCTTTGGAGTGAACCATGGGGTTTGAGGTGTGATGCCTTCACTGCCTCTGTCTTACCAGGTTTGTGGGCTTGGAGTGACATGGCCTTAAACCACGTCTTCTTCTTGGCTGCAATAGAGCACCATGATTTGATAATTGCTCTGCTGAGCATGGTTTTCAAGAGCCTTGTGAGGACTGGGGCAGATGGATGCCCTTCACTCTGTGGTCTCTGCTGGGATTGGCTGTCTGTTCTGGAGCAGTAGGGATGAAGCACCCCATTCTTCCAATTTCTCTTTTAGGACTCTAGTAAAGTGTGTGGCTGTGTTGGAGGTCCATAGATGATGTATGCAGATGATCAGGGGAAGCCTTTCTCTTCTTCATCCTCCTCCTTCTTTGTTGGCTGCCCACCTCAGCATCAACAGCGGCATAAACAAGATGATTATACATTGATCCACTTTTTCGCTGGTTAATAATAATAACTCAAAGTGGTGTTCAAATCAAAGACACACTTCCCCATCAAAAAACGCCTCTGCTATTGTTTGTTCTACTTTTCAGTCTGCCGCTCTACCACAACTGTAAATAATTACAAACAACAACCCCCACTACTACTTCATAAAGTTCACACACTCATGGGCGTGGATTGAAATGTTTTTGTTACAGTAACATTTTCTTAAAAATAATTTCTTTATTTGACATACTATACCATGGGTCGGCAACAGGCGGCCCGCGGGCCATTGTTGGCCCGCCAGCAATAATATTTGGCCCGCCATTTTGAGAATAAAAAATCCAAAAATATTTTGAGATTTTTTTTTTTTTTTTTTTTACAACATCGGACCGACAGTCGCACATATAGGCTATAATGTCCGAATAGAGAATCTACCTACACCTGAAGAATGCTTATTGTACTTTTATCTATGTTGAGAATGAATGACATACAGCACAGGCACAATCAGGCAGCGGGGTGCACTGACGTCAATTAAAGTACTTATTTAAAGGACACCTATCATGCTATATTTAAATGATATATTGTAGGGCCATACCTATATAAGGTGTATTTATACGTTTCTGTTTTCAAAATACCAAACAGATCATGCATTTTAGCCATGCCTCATTTCACTCCATTTGCTGTTCTCCAGCCCTGTTTTTGCAGGGGGCTGATTCTGTGAGCTGCAGCTGACCATGCCCCCCTGCAGGAGAGGGGAGCGTGCTCTGATCAAGTCAGAAGAGGGGGAGAAAAAGAGATCTCCGTCCTCCGTGTTTTATTCTTATATTATTATATAGAGTCGTTATTCATTTGTTTTAAAGCTCAATAAATAACAAAGAAGACCTTTGACCGGCACTTTTCTAATTTTGTCCGGAAATTTAAACTTTAACGGACATCTTGACCGGCGAAAGAAAACCTAACTGAAACTCTGCCGCACGGTCGTTCCTTGGAACAGGCGGAGAGGTGGGTGTTTGTCATCTGCTGGTGGACTAACCGGAGAGAATTACAGTGCTTGCCTCGGGGAGGGAGAACAAAAGCCACAGCGGAGAATAAACAGAAGGGTAACCATGGCAACCATGCGGGGAAGTCTTCTTCGCTGCTTTTGTTGGCAGACTACAGCGCCACTTACAGGCCTGGCATATGTACTACAGCGTCTCCAGCGCTTTCGAGCGGCAATGGCCGGCCGTGGCCCAACCCCACATTCCCCTGATAGGTGGAGAGTTGGCCCAATAGCCGTAGCGCCACCGTCCTGACGTCAGGACAGTGTTCAAATCTGGATCAGTTTTTATCAGAGAGGGTTGTGTTTTCTGACACTTGGTGAGTTTCCTGGAACACCGGGGACACATTCATGTATAAAAGACGTACAAAAGTGCATTTTGCATGATAGGTCCCCTTTAACTATTAAATACATTGAGTTGAGTAAAATACTTGGTTACTGATTAATTTAGGTTATAATATATGAAATAAATTGCAAAGCAAAACATGCTGTAATTTATTTATTTTGTATTTTTTAAAGGTTTTCAACCTGAAAGAATCCTAATGTGTCCTTGAAAAGTTGAAATAAGAAAAGGAAAAAGGATTCCAGTTGTCCATGCGTCCTCTGTTGCCCCTCAAGCCTCTCAAATGTGGGCAAACACTCAAATAAATGCCAAAAACCCAGAGAACTTGACAATACTTATCAGAATAAAAGTATGTTAAATAACACTGCTACCTAGTTAATAACTCACTCAGTGGAGGCTCGTCCATTGAGGAAAGGGAGGACCATCCTCCCTAAAATTTCAGAAAAAAATTAACTTTGAAGAGAACAATAAATGCACCTCAATTTAAAAGATAAGTCTGTTAAAATACAGATAATAGCCCTGACTTTTAACATGGGACTGAAATGGGGCTAGAGACGACGATCCTCCCTTTGGGCGGGTCTATCCAGAGGCTCTGGATTGGGCGCCTATATCATCAGTGAACAAATCAGCGGATCTGACTGGGCATCAGAGTGTTGATGGGCATCAGAGTGTTGATGGGGAGGGTTATCAGCGATATCAGAGTTTTTTCTGAACCGGGGAACAGGGGCGCTGCGCCCTCTTACCAAAATAAATTCCTTGAATTAGGCTTTGATTATGTTCTGGCCCGCCATCTTGTGGCTCAGCAAAAGATTGGTCCACGGCCAAACTTACTTGCCTACCCCTGTACTATACCAACACAGTCTCACGGCATTTCGTGGTATAGTCACGAAATTAATCGATTGATTCGTGTTCACCAACACGATTTCCCCATTTTTTTCGTGTCACACAGAACGATTTTAAAAGCAATGTAAATAATAACAAATTAGAAGGAAAAATGGATAAAAAAAATACAGATTTCAGTATTCTGACAGAACGATTTTAGAAGCAATGTATTTCTATTAGTATGTTTCGTGCCTGCACCAAATAATAACAAATTAGAAGGAAAAAAAAATAATGACAAAAACAGATGTCAGTATTCTGAGGCTCTTTGCCCCATTTCTTTTCCTGGCGGACGGCAAAAAAACTCAGACATTATACAATTTAAAATAAAAGGGATATGGTTAGGCTTAGGGTACACTGTAAAACCTAACAGTACATCTTAATAAAGGAAGTAAGTTAACATAACTTAATCCTCCCCAAAAGCTGGAGTGACTCATTTCCATGACATTAACCAAACTCAAAAGAAATGTTTTAAGTTATGACTCAGTTGTTTTCAGTGCAACTTCATTTATTGAGAGTTTTAATTATAGTTATAATCAGAGATGGGGTCGTTACTAAAAAAAAGTAATATATTACATATTACATATTACTTTAAAAAAATATATATATATTACACTACTTCATTACTCTCTACATAAAGTAACTTGTTACTTTACTCGTTACTTTACTCGCAGGGCCGGCCCGCCCCTCCCTACAGGCAGATCACGCAGACTGCTAAAGTTTCAAATGTTCTCTTTAGTTCAGGTTCCATTGTCGCATAAGACTGATCCAGATAGCTCTGACTATGGCTGTCCTCTGTCTCCTGCTATCTGTATTTTGCGCAGTATATCTCTGAACGATGCGATGGTGATTCCACTGTGCAAATGGGCAACATTACCTCTACTATGAAGGATGCTACAAGCCTGTCCATCTCTGCTTTGGTTACCGGTCCTCCAAATTCTAATTTGTGCCGCTTCGGAGTCGGCGGCGGCGCACTCACAACATCCTCACTCTGGGTTCGGGGGTCCGGTCCTTAGCTATTAGCTTCACCTTAGCATGTGTTCTTTGCAGGTGTTTGTTGAGGTTTGACGTGGTGTTTGCAGCAGTGTATAACAGCTTCTGGCCTGGACACAGTTTGCACCTCACCGTCACATTCATGTCTATTCTTCGGACGAACTCAAAATAATGGGCATACCTCCACCCCTCGAAAGTTATCGCTGACTCTGCCATGTTTATGCAGCACTGCACGTGGAGATGTGGACGTGCAAGTCGCGCAGATTACGTACATATAAACCTGCGGCGGAAACCCCTCTTGTCTGTCAGTGTGATTATGACTGATTTTATAAAAGTAACGAAGTAACGCGTGTCGGGGCAATGTTAGTAACTGTAGTGTGATTACTGAATTGTAAAAGTAACACGTTACACTACTCCGTTACCGACAAAAGTAATATTGTTACAGTACCCAACTCTGGTTATAATGATTCCAGTTTGTTCCATTGACTCATTTTCTTTGAGTTGAATTATTTTTATAATAAATTCAAAAACCTTGCTATAGTGCTCAGTGCCGTTTAGAATATTTTATTTAATTAAATTAAATTGATCATTATATGGTGCTTAAGTAAATCAATGCATTCACCGTTATAATGGATATGATCCTTCTAAGTGTAGGGACCGAGACACCGCCTCAGGACGGGAGCGATTATCCGGACCGCTGCATCGGTCAGATGAATAATCTGATCCATGGAGTGGCCGCCGCAGCGGGGCGGGTGATGTCATTGGCCACAGTGGTGTCGCGTCACGTGTGGCTAGGAATCACCGCCCTATCCAAGAAGGACCGGGAAGATCTTCTTGGAGCCCCCGTGTCCACGGAGGGGCTCTTCGGATCGATATCCTCGGTCACCCAGCACTTCAGCCGCCCAGAGGAGGAGAGGGTGCAGCTTAGCCGCATGCTACCGCTGGCTCTTCCTCAGGCACCGCAGCGCGGTGAGACGAAGGGAGAGGCGCCAGCACGGAGCGCCCGTGC
Organism: Trematomus loennbergii; assembly: GCA_012861695.1. NCBI lineage: Eukaryota > Metazoa > Chordata > Actinopteri > Perciformes > Nototheniidae > Trematomus > Trematomus loennbergii. The sequence goes on along the minus strand of JAAOOA010000856.1, from coordinate 125,424 downwards.
CCGTGGCGCCCTCCAGCTCTTCGGCCCACCCCGTGGAACCGGCGTACAGGCACTCACGGGGGCGGGCTGCCCGACCTCGGCAGGCTCCGCAGCAGCAGAGAGCGGCCGGGTGGAGTGCTCCGTCTTCGCGGAGCTGACTGGCGGGGGGGAGGAAGCATCTCGGCGGGGGGAGAAAATCTCTCCTCCCGGGACGCGAGGGCGAATCCAGCCTCCTCCCTGTATTATATAATGCACAGATACATACTTTTTCAAATAAAAATGTTGATCTGTATCCAAGTCTGAGTGTCATTGGTTTCCACAATTCTACACTCACACACAATGTTGACCGTACAAATTCCCCCCTCGCTGCCCCAGTGTAGCTCCTGTGAACCAGGAAGTGCTATCAGAGCGCTATGCGGGTACAGGGGCATTATGGCCGTCATATTACTGTCAGGGAACACACTACGCCTAGAGTAAAGACTCCGATTAATGCGCTTTACCGTAGTGGTAAAGGGAACATGTTATGTTGTGTGGAGCGCACGGCTGCCCTTAGACGCACTGAACAGCTGTTTGTGTGCTTCGGGGGCGGGGTGACCGGGAACAACACAGTCTCACTCCCTGATAGTCCAATAGCGACGCTTGGTCAGGGTCCTTTGGCGTGCAGTTGTGACGCGCCGAGTCTCCTTCAGCTTCATAAACGGACGCAAAGAGCTTTCAACTGATTGCAATGTATTCCCATCGGCGGCGGTATTTGACGCTCAGGGAAGCACCGCATCGGTCCATGTCGGCGGCAGTTAAAGGCAATGTGAGTGTCCATTCCCATTGGATAACGGAGGATTTTAACACCCGGAAGTAAGTATTCTCCTTACTGTCGATTGATTTTACAGTGATATCTGCACTAATCAACTAAAAAACACCAGATTATCCTTGTTAATTACACAACATTGATTGGTTTAAATTGTGTGCAATGCTTTTGTATTTTTCCCCTTCGATTCGGAGAAACAAATATTTTTTCAGAGTTTAGGATGGCCGAAGACACTACACTACCCAGAATCCTCAGCTATCGTTCCGCTTTGCGACAAACCCTGTGATTAGTCCTCAAGCTCTGATTGGTTGACCTCCAACTGCATTCCATATGAAAAAAAACGTTTCGTAAAAGATAAAATCATACTTTATTCAGCAGTGCTTGCTTTACTCTTTGAAAGTCATAACATGAATGCATTGTAATCAATGGTTTGGCTGCATTACATATTACACATCTGTCGTAGTTCTTTATTTATCTACAGAGCCTCAGAATAGACCGTAAACTATTCTTTTACCGTTCTGTTTTAATTTCACAATAAAGTTAGTAGTAATAATTTGTTTTGATATTATTGTTTTTTATTAACTACTAGACCGCTGGGTCATGTTAAGACCATCTTTTCTGTGTTGCTGTGGGTTTTTTCCATCGCTTTTGTGTTACAAATATCAAAAGAATAACAAAATATATCCGTCGTAAACTAAACCAGAAACAGCAGTATATTTTATTTTGTTAACACTGTAAACTTGACAGCTTTTTAACCCAAACCACCTACTGCAGGAAGATTGTGTTGCTTTTTAACCTCTTAAGCCCTGAGCCTGTTTTTCAGGTCTCAGGCTCGAAAATGACATTCCCAGAACAAATGACCATATCTTCCCTTCTAAAAGGGTTAAATTAATAATCTTTTTTCTCAAAGTAATAATAACCTGTGAGTTGGATGTAGAAAAGTCAGAATCAATATAGATGTTTTTTATTTTAAAGAAAATTTTACATAGTAAAAAACTGTAAATTATAGTGTCCGTCCAAAATTATTTTTTACTTATAGTGAAAACTACCCTTGGATGATGGGTTAGTAGACTAAAAGCTTTAGGAATCCAAAGTACAACATATAATAAGTACCCTGTATCAAGATTGATGCAAACAAGTGAAATTTGACCTTTTTAGAGAGATTTAGCCAAAAACCCCCACTTCTGGGGTCATTTGGGTGGATTTGACCTATCTCTGGCCCCCTTGCTCGATTCTGATGAATGAAATCTCTTATAACCGCTAGAGCCAATGGAATCGAGGGAAAGTTCTATACACACCAACCTGTTTATTTTCGGTTAAAATTAGATGGTATATTCATTTAAAAGCTTACAACGCAGGAGCGACCAACCAAACCTAATTTGAAAGAGACTGTGCGGGACATATGTTCTAGAAATTGAATGTAAGCTAACGTTAATAAAACTAACAAGCTAACAAGCTAACAGGTAGACTGGGCTCTATTTGGCGCTTTTATAGTCACGTAATTTTTTCTCTGTAATTAACAGAAACCTTATATTTATTATCTTGATGTAAAACAACGAAATCATGTGGAAATGTAAATTGTGTGGTTTTTCTCATGGATTAAAAATACAGTTTTAAAACATTATAGACCAGTGGTTCCCAACTGGTCAGGCCTCGGGACCCACTATTTCTTTTGTCAATAAATCGCGACCCGAAATTTTGAAACACTCAAACCTACTCGGAGTCGGCTGCCGAAACCCTCGTGCATGCATTTGTCACCACTCGCTTGGACTACTGCAATGGTGTCCTGTTCGGGGTTCCCAAAAAAACCCTGGACAGGCTCCAGTATGTCCAAAACTGTGCTGCCAGGGTACTCACGCACACAAAGCCGTGGCAGCACATCACTCCTACCCTCATCCACCTACACTGGTTGCCGGTCAGGTCCCGTATATCATACAAAATCCTCCTCCTCACCTACAAGTCCCTACATGCCCTTGCCCCCCAGTACCTATCGGACATCCTTCACCCACATGCCCCACCCCGGAACCTGCGGTCCTCAGACTCTGGCCTGCTCATCATCCCCCGCACCAAACTGCGAACCTTCGGGACAGAGCCTACAGTGTGGCAGCCCCCACCCTCTGGAACGCTCTCCCTGCGGAGATTCGCAACATCCCCACACTAGACGCCTTCAAAAGGGCCCTCAAGTCCCATCTGTTTGCAAAGGCTTTCGGCCCTAATCGATCTGTTGTCTTGTCTGTCCGACTTTTGTTTTGTTATGTTTTTTTTTTTTTCCTATACTAGTTGTAAAGCGACCTTGGGTCCCTTGAAAGGCGCTATATAAAATAAAGCTATTATTATTATTATTATTACTCAACAAAAAATCGTGCTGTAATATACGCTTTTCAGCATACAATATTAATTAAAGTGAAGTACAGTGCATATATGTCTTATATCCCTTCACAGAACTAAAGTATGCTTTTAAATAAGGTTTAATGAGAACTGTATAACATAAAAAGGCACACATGTTGAAAACCCAACACCAGGAGATTTTTTGAAATATTAACATATAAACTACGCATTCTGGTACACTCTGAGAAGAATAAATAAATGTATTACTACCCGACATATTAATATATCTTATGCCATTGTTTGTTTTTCACTTTGTTCTGACAGCTGAACTTGCTGCTCCACACAGAGAGAAGAGTAAAGAGGAGATAGTTTGTGTGAATTACTTTAAATTGTGGGTAAGGGTAGATAGCTCTCATTGTTCTGTGACCTGTCAATCATCAAACCGGGGGTCATATTTTATTATGTGTTCATTTTTATCTGAAGTTGTACCCATGGATGTATAAAGAATAGTTATACCGCAAAGTTATTCTCCGTGGGGAATTCCGGCAACAATCTTGATTCTGATTGGCCAGAAGACTCGAAAAAATCAGCAAAGATGTTTTATTGAGAAGATGATCGCTACGTGACAGAAGTTTTCAAAACCGTTTATGCTCTCCGGTACTTCCAGTCCAACGCCTACTGCATGCACAGCGTTAGAAAATCGGGCCTTCAAAATAAAAGTTTGACTTTTTTCAACAAAAAAAATTCTTCACTCACACATCTGCGACCCACTTGAAACCCACCAGTTGAGAACCACTGTTATAGACTATACCATGGCCAATATTCCACAATTTCCCCATTACCATGCCTGTATAAAAATGGTATGTGTACATTTAGTACGTATAACTCACTGAAGGTACATTTGTAAAGCACTGTTTGATTCAGTAGTTAAATATAGTTTGTCTATTTGCCTGGGCGAAAATGTGTTTATCCATTTACAATCTTACATTGCTTACTGTAATGTGATAATGAATGATATCAGTTTATATTTTGTTAAAGGTGGGGTAGGTAACTTTGAGAAACCGCTCGAGATCGCTAGAATTTGAAAATACACAACCGGAGAAAATCTGCCACTTCCTTATAGAGCCCCTCCTCAAACACACACGAACGCGCACATGACCAATGAGGGCACGAGATAAGTTTGTGCACAGATGGAAGGCTGACAGGCAGGTAGGCCATCCAGTTATTTTAGCCGGGCCGGCTAAAATGATTGGTCGTGCTTTTTACAGTACTACGGCTTCCACAGATGACATTTTTTTATGGATTTTTTGTCAAAGCACTTAAGATATTCATTGCTATCGGGATGTTAAGAGCATTCCATGGAATATAACAAAAAGTGTATCTCGAGCCGGTTTCTCAAACTTACCTACCCCACCTTTAACATGTGCTTTTGCTTTTATTGCAGCTCTACAGTGAATTCCACAGGATCACAAATGTAATTTTGCCAAGTTCCTTCTTTGCTGCACTAATATACGCCTCAGCTGCTGAAGCTTTACAAAAAGAGGGAGTCTTGGTGAGAAGATGAAAGATTGATGGTGTATAATGAACAGGTACAACTTTTTTTTGTAAAGCTTAACACATAACTTCAATATTAAATGTGAAGTAGACACAAACACCCTCCAATTCATATCTTGTCTTTGTTTCATCAATGCGAGCAGGACAGCAGCCCTGGCTGGCCTACCCCTGTACCTCAAGGAGGACTCGTCAGAGGTCTTCAAAACTTGCAAGGTATTTTTGTATTGTCCTTTTACAATTTTCATAGCTCAAAAACAAAATATATTTTGTATAAATCACTGAAGAACAAAACATTGTGTCACTGCCTTCTACCGTGTGTCCTGTTGGCTGCCCTAAGAGCTGTGTAGTGCTAAATATAGATTTCACAATGCTAGGAAGCAACAACAAATTCCATGTAAAAAAGTTTTACACAGACAATAATTATCTCAAAATAAGTATAAGCGTCCATTCCCATTGGATAACAGAGGATTTTACACCCGGAAGTAAGTATTCTCTTTACTGTCGATTGATTTTACAGTGATATCTGCACTACTCATCAACTAAAAACACCAGATTATCCTTGTTAATTACACAACATTGATTGGTTTAAATTGTGTCCAATACTTTTGTATTTTTCCCCTTCGATTCGGAGAAACAAATATGTTTTCGGAGTTTAGGATGGCAAAAGACACTACACTACCCAGAATCCTCAGCTATCGTTTGGGATCTATAGAGTGGCGAAGTCACGCCCATCTACTTCCGGTCCATGGGACCTTATTTCGGAAAAATAATGTATTGAAGTCAATGGAGAGAGAAAACTTATCTTTCGATCCCGTTTGAATTGTGCCATGAATTACACATATGATGTTTGTCAATCTTAAAAAATCATTTCCATGTCAAAAAAGTCACAGTTTGTCGTAAAACTGCTGAAATATAAGACTATGAAAAATACGCAACTAGAAAGACTACAAATCCCAGAGTCGCGTAAGTGATGTCACAATTGTTTTCCTCCACTAAGAGATAGCTAAGATCAGCGCCATATAGATATAATCTATCTATATGGCGCTGGCTAAGATAAGATAACTTTAACAAGATGCCTGTGTGCTTAGTACCAGGTTGTTATCATACCAGCAATGGGTCTTGCTCGTTCTTTTGCTTCCCGTCTGATGAAAGGACCAGGAGTGGCTTGATCAAGTTAGCTACCTAGCTAGTAGCTAGCACGTTAGTTAGCATTACAGCCTTGTCATTTTTATTAGCCTTAACATGAAGTAACATTAAGTAACCCAAAATGTTAAACAGTAAGAGTAGTAGTCATATTTCGTGAACCCTTTGAAGAGTACTGTCACCGGTGTGATCATTCTATAATACACAATTTAAGCCCGGGGGAAATGCTAATGCTAACGCTAGGGCTGTGCATCTTCACTGGTCTCACGATTCGATTCGATTACGATTATCCTGTCAACGATTCGATTCAATTCGATATCCCGATGCATCACGATGCATCACGATTCATACCAATGCGTTGCATCCTCAATTTTCTATATTACTGCACATGGCTTATTTTTCATCAATGCATACATGCAGTAAATACATATGAACTCTCTTTTTATTATTTAGAACGTGCTTCATAAATCAATAACATAAATGTCTTGACATTAATTTATAAACCAAAAGCCTCCCTATATCTGTGTGTGAAGTTGTTCCATCCTCAAAAACAAAAAACTAATGCTTCTGCAGTCTAGCTGCAGCTTCTAGCAACGGTCTTCTGTTAAAAAAAGGACACTGAATGTCCTGAATGTGGCATCACACACAGGACTTGAGTCTGAACACAGCAGACAACAGGAGTATTTACAATAGCATATACAAACAAAAATACTGCATGTGGGTGCACACTTACATTCTCTGTCTTACTGTTACATAAATCCCATGAATGTATGAGATTAAGTTAGCTTCATTATATCTCAATCAGTGATTAAGTGAATAATAAAGTTTCTATCGGGTCACTATCAGCCTGTCACTCATTATTTTCAGGGAGGGGGCGGGGTTTGGAGGAGAGGAGACGGTGATCGCGGAAGCTTTTTTCTATGGGCTCAGAACAGTCTCATAATACACACATGCACACACAAGGATTCACACTTGTATTTCATGATCCGCAAAAGGATTCACACTTGTATTTCATGATCCGCAAAAGGATTCACACTTGTATTTCCGCATCCACACTTGTGTTTTTCAATGCACACACAAATGTGTTCCGTTTCATATACATGTAAATAAAATCCAAATACAGAAAAAAGTTTTACCTATGTATTTTTGATCCACACATATTTGTTTTCCGTTTAAATCCCCTGAACCTGCAAACACAAACCGCTTTCTGTGCATGGATCGCTGTGCATTCGTGTGTGGGTTTTTTGAGACTCCCCTGACGGTCACCCGATTCGTACTTGTAATTTTTTCTATCTATAGCCAATCAGATGTCTCCTCAATTCTAAGCCAATCACATGAACGCGCCCCCACAAGGGTAGATTTCTTGCGTTCATGACGTAGCGCTTCATGTACGCATTTTGCGCTGTCCGGAGCTGACAGGTCCATGGAGCCTGTCTGCAGGCGCTAATCTCAGGACACTTCCACTCTCAGTACATTGCCACTTTCCGAACCATTAATGAATGCTTGTGTACACAAAAACGGCAGGCAAAACCGTTTTAAATGTGTGTTTCCTGTATGGCGAATACAGCTGCTTTATTTATGTCTGTATGAAGTTGTTGTGAGTGTGGAGGGAGCAGCTACAGGTTAGCTTAGCCTAATCGATCAGTGCACTACGAAGCCAGTGCTAGACAGTGAGCTGTCAACGGGGGGAGCCCCGCCGGTCATTATCGGCCGATATTCACTCTTAATAGTTTGATCGGTGCTCTCTATAAAGGCCGATCAGGAGAGCTGGATCTGATCGATATGGACATAAACGCGAGTGAAGTTTTAGCGAGCTGCATGAGAAACTGACGGGCTGTCAGGAGAGAGGGAGAGAGGAAAATAGATGATCCTTACTCCCGTGTTATTAGCCATCCGGTCATAGTCTGGTAATGACCTGCTAACGGAAACTCTGCTACACAATTCTTCTTCTTCTTTTATTATTATTATTGAAACATGACCGGTAAGTTTCAAATTTGTCCGGTAAAATAAATTCTGTCCACCCTGCTCCGGACAGCGCAAAATGCGTATATGAAGTGTCATGAACGCAAGAAATCTACCCTTGTGGGGACGCGCTCATGTGATTGGCTTAGACTGGAGGAGACATCTGATTGGCTATAGATAGAAAAAATTACAAGTACGAATCGGGTCACCGTCAGGGGAGTCTCAAAAAACCCACACACGAATGCACAGCGATCCATGCACAGAAAGCGGTTTGTGTTTGTAGGTGCAGGGAATTTAAACGGAAAACAAATATGTGAGGATCAAAAATACATTCATACTCTGCAATCCAAGACTTAATTAAATCCACCAAAAACCTGACATGATTGTAACGCGATTAACGCGAGCCACAGCGACACGGACTGATTCAGAGCGGGTCCTTCTGCTGTTGGTTCTGGACTGGTGTTGTTGTGTTGGTGGATAAAGCAGACTGCTCCGTGTTTGGTGCCGCTGTGCCGCTGTCACGTCTGTTCCCTGATCTCTGCGTCACCGACCGATTTGATATTAAAGTGACAGAAAAAAAAACATTATAGTAAAGCCGCGGCCGGAAAATCAGGAAGCAACGTTACTACGCTATAATCGGTTATCTTCCGTGATTGCATCGATACCGAATCGTCCACGTCCGCATCGCAATGCATCGTAGAAACGATTATTTTCAACACCCCTAGCTAACGCTAGCATCGGCGATCGGCGATCTTTTCTACTTCATGCTATCTGCACAAATGGTTGAAATTAAAAAGACCAGGCAGTTCAGAGAGAATCAAAGGAAGGCAGGCAGGCAGCTTTGCATGACATTCTGCTGGACGTGTTTCATTATGGTGATCGTGAGGGTAGTCAATCGTTTTGTTGACAAGACAGTAGTGACGGCCATCTTGGTGACGTGTGTTGTTGACCAGAGATGTAGTTCATTGAGCGTTTCACACAAACAAATGTGTTACTTCACAGTTTTACGACACTTTTTTTTTTTTTTTACTTGCAAAATTATCTTTTAAATTGACAAACATCATATGTGTAATTCGTGGCACAATTCAAACGGGATCGAAAGATAATCTTTCTCTCTCCATTGACTTCAATACATAATTTTTCCGAAATAAGGTCCCATGGAGGTCCACCGGAAGGAGAGGGACTTCGGCACTCTATATACAAGTGATTGGAATATGATATATTAGACAAATCATTTCTAAGTAGCAGCCAGATGAATGTTATGGATGTTGTTTCAAAGTTCAGGTGTTTAATAGTCTTATGGCCTGTGGGATGAAGCTGTCCCTGAGTCTGGTGGTTTTAGTCCTGATGCTGCAGTACCACCTGCCAGACGGCAGCAGACAGAACAGTTTGTGGCTGGGGTGATGGGGGTCTTTTATAATCCTGAGGGCTTTCTTTAAGGTTAACCTGGTATTTTTACTCCACTACATTTATTTTAGTTACTTTGCAGATTCTGATTAATGATGTGAAATACAAACAACCCTTAAATCAGACTTTAGTTACACCTGAGTAAAATTCAGGGAAAGGTGATTGTCAAGTGCCAACAATCAGGAGAGATATTTGATAGTTGGTGCTTGGGAAGACTAAACATTTATCTGCAGATCTCTATAAAGTATATTCATTACTCGTTATTCTCTACTAATAGTTCATTAAAAACTGTATATAATGGCTATTTTGCACATCAGATATACTGGTTACAATATTGTAACCATTAAGAAAAGCCAACTGCATTAAAACCCAGTTAACAAACACTAGTTAAAGTATTTTTCCTTCAGTAATGAAGATGTAATTCCAATGTAGACACACCTGGGGTCGCTGTTCAGTCTGTTACGCTGAGCCATGCATTGTCTGGAACGTAAAAGGGACGAAGAAGACAAAGTGAAGTGACGTACTTCCGGTTCCACATGAAAACATTCCCAGTGCAAAAACAAATCGCTAAATAAAAAGATAAAACACTATAAATAGAATGGTTTTGAATAATAGATGAGAGTAAAATCTACGTCACTTTACAGCCCCACCCACACGGGAAACCAACGCTGTCATTTGAATGGCGATCAAGCCTGAAGTCACAGAGCTCTTCTGTTACTGTCCTTTCTTACAGAAACACGTAACTCTGGATTTGTTTTAATGTTTGAGGTGCAATAAACGACACAGCAGCTTTTTGGCATGTTAAAACTATTATTTTCTGCCTCGCTCATGAGAGCTGGCGAAATTACAGCCTCGCCTACTGATTTTAATTTAACCATATATCGAGCCCGATCGTCGATTTCAAATGTGTGCTCTCAAATGATATTTATAAATGACTATTATCATTATTATAAGCAAGACAATAAATGGCAAAGATATGTAGAAAATAAACGTATTTAAGATACGTTCATAACAAACGTAACGTGGGAGAAAATACGTTTCCAGCTAAACGTAATTGAGAATGCAGTTTAGTTCTGTGGGAACGTAATTTTTAGGAGACAGGGTTGCCCCATCTAAAACACAAGTGGATCTGACTTTAATTACATTTGACTCGAGTGTTTCGTCCACTTAATGTGTAGCTTAAAATAATACTTCTGCATACAGTATGTGACACTGTAAGTGTTGCACGGCCAGATACGGCTCAAGAAGCTGACACAGATAAGGAAATATATGATACATTATGATGTGATATGAATGATAATGGGACACATCGACGTCTGCAAAAGGGGACCTATCATGCAAAATGCACTTTTGTACATCTTTTATACATGAATATGTGTCCCCGGTGTTCCAGGGAACTCACCAAGTGTCAGAAAACACAACCCTCTCTATTTTCCTCCATACCCAAATCTCTAAAAAAGGGGCTGCAACGGATCTGATCAAAACTGATCCAGATTTGAACACTTTACTGACGTCAGGAAAGTGGCGCTACGGCTATTGGGCCAACTCTCCACCTATCAGGGGAATGTGGGGTTGGGCCACGGCCGGCCATTGCCGCTCGAAAGCGCTGGAGACGCTGTAGTACATATGCCAGGCCTGTAAGTGGCGCTGTAGTCTGCCACAAAAGCAGCGAAGAAGACTTCCCGCGCATAGTTACCATGGTTACCCTTCTGTTTATTCTCCGCTGTGGCTTTTTTTCTCCCTCCCCGAGGCAAGCGTTTGCTCCTCCTGCTGCTTTAATTCAATGCAATCCCTCCCCGTCGAGGCAAGCACTGTAATTCTCTCCGTTAGTCCACCAGCAGATGGCAAACACCCACCTCTCCGCCTCTTCCAAGGAACGAGGGGGCCGTGCAGCAGAGTTTCAGTTAGGTTTTCTTTCGCCGGTCAAGATATCCGTTAAAGTTTAAATCTTCCGGACAAAATTTGAAAAGTGCCGGTCAAAGGTCTTCTTTGTTATTTATTGAGCTTTAAAACAAATGAATAACGACTCTATATAATAATAATAAAACACGGAGGACGGAGATCTATTTTTCTCCCCCTCTTCTGACTTGATCAGAGCACGCTATCCTCTCCTGCAGGGGGGCGTGGTCAGCTGCAGCTCACAGAATCAGCCCCCTGCAAAAACAGTGCTGGAAAGAGCAAATGGAGCGAAATGAGGCATGGCTAAATGCATGATCTGTTTGGTATTTTGAAAACAGAAATGTATAAATATACCTTATATAGGTATGGCCCTACAATATATCATTTAAATATAGCATGATAAGTGTCCTTTAAGTAAGCTTTCTTAACGCTAATGTTATAATAGTCAGATTGCTCTGAAGATGGGAGGTGATATTCTATTAACTTTCATGTTCACACAGTCGTGATTTCCGTCTTTCCTGCAACTGCAGTTTAAACCGTATTTCCTTTATCCTGTAACATGACTTGATAGCTTTAAACTCCGCACACGGAGCTCTGATTGGTCAGCAGGCGGTGCTTTCACTGAGTTGATCTCTTATCCTGGAGATCAGCATAAGTTACCATGGAGATCTACCCCGGTAAGAAGTGAACCAGCATCGTAGGACCTGAAACCCAGAGTTAACCCTGAAGTTACCTTGCTAAGCGAAAATCCGGCTTCGTAGTATAGGCCACTGGTCCTTCGTTTTTTTTCTTCCGTTTTTCTGATCAGCTTTAGTTTAATAAAGCTTGTATAAACCTGCCACAATTGTTTTCTTCATTTGGATTCACCCTGCTCCACTTCCACCATAACATTCACAGAGCGTTATTCACCTTCAGTCCAATCTCCTGTGTCACTTCTGGTTGCAAACAAACAGGACATCCACAGCACAACTGTTGCCTGTTGTAGTAAACAACTTTTTTCCTGTACAAGGATTATATATAAGGAGGCATACAATTAAACTACAGGGGGATGATAGTATCTGTCTTAAAGCAGGTAGGGACGCTCTCCTGTCAGTGATGACATCATCTAGCTGGTTTATACAGATTCTTACAGGATCAGAGATGTTCTCAAGCCAAGCAGCGTTTGACATTCATATTCCTTATTGCTTTGGACAAGGAGAAATTACACTTTCAAAAATGATTTATAAAGGTCCTTTATGCTTTTAGCTGTTTTCCCTTCCCTGTAGTATGTTTTTGTGCATGTAAATGGTCTGCAAAGGCTAAAATCCCTGTGTTCACTTCAGAGGGAGTTTCTCCTGTCTTCCTCAGGCAGTCTTTTTCAGTGGAGTTTGGTTCGCCTAGTCTGACAGGGTGGTCAAAATATGTTGTTGGCAGTCTTCTCCAGATTTTCTGCATGCAATCTTATTTGATCTTCCTTTTCCAACGTTGATGAGTGTATTACTCTCATGAGAAATACGAATTGCAGTAACAAAAGTGCCCCACCTGCATGTGCTGCTATCAACACGGTGAGGATAAAACAGGAAAGATCTATGATGACAGAATTTCGAACCAATAATTCCGTAATAATTTACCTTGGGGTTCCACGTGTCCATAAGAAACTGAATACCAGTAAAGCATTTAAAGTAAAACAGAGGCTCGCTGCATCTTCACCCAGCCAGATAGATAAAAGTAAGGAGCAGTGACAGGCAGGATAACTCGCATAACTTTGATCATGCATTATGAATTCTGGATGATTTATTCATGGGGCGGAGAAGCACAGCTCGAGGATGTGGCCTTTTCCCCCTCTCCCTGCTGCTCGATTCTACATGAGGTAATACAGCCTTGTTTTCTCTCCACTGCTTCATCTCTACCTGCAGATCAGAACATCTCCCCCCTCCCCCTGAGACCCCATGCTCTCCACCTATCCACCAATCCGGCCTGCGCAAAGGCTAAGAAAAAGATTCATTGCAGAGGAGGAACTGTTGGTGAGGCAGCAGACCCTCTACAACAGATCATTTATTCCACTGTGATGTGTCTTGAGTCAGCTGAGGAAAACCGCTCGGGATTCAGGTGATCAGAAAGAAAAAGGCTTGTTTTTGGGTTTGATCAATGCACTTTTTTAGTGAGAAACTCGGGCAAAACAAATAAGTTACAGCTTTAGTCAGGGCATGAATTGGACTTTAGAAGCATACAGGTATACTGGTCAATGCAGAACATTTATTTTGAGAAGGGTAGGCTTGCAATTTGTATTGTTTTTGTAGACTTTTATTGTATTCTAGATTTTTTTTTTTCCGTCACAGGGTTTTTAAACACCAGTATAAAAAACGAATGGTTTTATATACCTGTGTCCATTGTTTTCTGCATTTGGATTCACCCAGCTTTACTCCCCACCGCGACTTTCACAGAGATGTCTCTTGATAACAGTTAATTGGAACCTGTTTGGATGCCAAAAAAAGTACCTATAAAAGTCCACTTTTCGCAAGGAAATTAAATCTGGTGCTATCAAATTTAAAATGAAATGGTGGAAGACAATAAATGAGATGTGACAATAAGCGTCTTTGTTTGTCTACGGTACTGAATATAGTGAATTGACTTTGACATATTTTACAGAAACAGGAAGCTTTGTTATAACATGCTGCTTTTGCATGGAATGGAAATGTAGAGCCAGGGTACTTTGTCTGTGATTTAAATAAAATAATTGAAACATATATTCTATATCCATCTTTAAATCAATCATTGCAAGCTGAAAGGTTAATTCTGTCTCAGGGTTTGTGATTGAGTCTGGTTTATGTTGTGTTTAGAGCCTGCTTTGCTCCTCCTCATATGCATATTTGTCTACACTAAACCAATAGCTGAACTGCAGTTATCTTTTTAGTTATTACATTTCTTGACAGGCAGACAAAATAAGGCAACCTCTCAACTTGTAGCTCCAATTTTCCTTCTTGAAAAATGTGAACAAACTTAACAGATGTCATTTAGATCCGACTGATCTGATATTTCTGATTGAAATGTGTTCCCCAATAATTTACAACTACATTTACATGTTAATCTCCTTATCTAATAACTCATTTATAAATAGAACATCTAAATACAGATCTCATGTTTACATAAAGTGGACATTTTGTATAGCTGTGTACATCATTTATTGTAATATTTAACTAGAATTACTAACATTTCAAGATATTACCTGATAAGGCCTGATCAGGAAAAAAACAGCAAAGAGCATCAAATCATATGTTGTATTCACAAAACTGTCAATTCATTCACTCAAGTCTGAGGGTGGAAGGACTAACTCAATTTTAGTTTTTGGACTAATGAATACTATGTCACTATCAATAATTAAATTCAGATTTTGTTCTGGCTAACACCCTGAATTGACTTACTACTCATTTGTTACAGATATAACTAACATATCAACTACACACGTTACTGGTCACGGTAATGACTGTAGCCTTACATGCACTAATCTAGACTTTGTTTTCAACATGTAACAGTAGTGTCAGTATTGAGTGTCCTCCTCCTGATGTGTTTAGTTCCATTGTGCAGAATGTATCAGATCACTCATTAGGTCTACTCCCACAGCTTGTCAGAGATGTGATGGAGAGGCTCATCTAAAGCTTAATAATAACTGTAATCTAGGGCCACAACAACCATTTGGCCTTATTTGCTATTCACTGTAGTGGCACTTCCCTGCAATCTATCTTACAGAATGATTTTCCTGTCTGAGGTTTAAAGAGCTTTAAACACCACAGCTTTTTTAATGTTTTCACAATCAAATAAAACCACACCAATAAGGAGAGTTCTGGCTGTGATGAATGTTTTTGGATCGCAGGGAGAGTGTCTTCTATGAATTAGTATCATATCATATCATGTCAATTGAGGTATAATCCGTATTACTTTTATTTAGAGCGGACATATTATGCTCTTTTTCAGTCTGATATCAGTATTCTGTGCCTCTACTGTGACATGTCTCCATGCTTTAATGTTCTCTCATACTGCCTGTGCTGCAGCACCTCTTTTCACCCTCTGTCTGAAACCAGAGCCCAGTCTGCTCTGATTGGTTAGCTGGCCGGCTCTGTTGTGATTGTTCAACCGCTTAGAGATGACCACGTACAATGGGTTGGAGAACTAGCCAATAGAAGCGTGAGTTTTACGTAGTGATGTCATTATGTTACAATAGTAAACAGTCCAATAGAGGCATTTCAGGGAGTGGGTGGTGGGGGGGGGAGTGTGGGAGAACCCCCTGTTCACTGTGACCCTTGCTCTCTATTACAGTTAATTCAGTGTACAATGTAAAAACAGCATTTGCACTTCAGTGGTTTCCTGTTCAGAAATGACAACATTTCACCTTGTCCTGAACGCGCTATGTTGGATCCCCTCCAAGGCAATGTAAAAAATAAATGACTTAGATATAACTGCAGTCAGGGCCGGTCTTTGGCATAGGCGGTCGCCTACGGTGCCAGATCTGGGGGCGCTGCGCTGGTAGCTCTGGGAGGGAACAAAAACATTTTCCGACTGTTTGCGCTCATCCAAATGTTCGGCCTTGATGTAACAACATTCGTAATTAAGTAAAGGTAACACCCTTTTCACCCCGGTTACATGTTTCATTTGCCCTGTACGATGGGCACTGTAAGTGATGAAAGTGGGGGATGTTGGCTTATCAGGCACCCGCAGCTCACAGCCAAAGTGCGAGAGAGAGAGAGAGGGTGCACCAGTTATGGGGATTTATGTTAGCATCTGGTGCTAGCTGCGCTAACGGATATAAGAAGTTGTTCCTAAAACAAGCTGGAGGTGGGAGTCCTCTCCTGTCAGACTGAGAGTCTCTGTGAGGTAAAGGACTCTCTGAGTGTTTAGATAGTTAACTTTAGTCTAAGTTATCTCAGTGGGTCTCAAACGTTTTGATCACAATTGTTGTAAACAAATATTTCCAAGGCAAAAATATCGTTTAAAGCTGGAGAGATACAAAAAAATGCATACATAAAGTAAAATAAGATATGAATGAACAACAAAAATAAAATATGTTACATTTATTTTGCAATTGGTTATGGGTGTTTAAAGTTGTACCCCCTAGATCAGGTCTCTAGTAATTCTGCTCAAGGTGCACCAGATTGAAGCATTTTACTTTAAAAATGTTTAAACATTTCTTGCCGGGTGGGGCATACCTCCGGACCCCCCTAGAGGATGTGACGTCCACCCCCCAATTAAAACATGTTCATAGAATACTTAATACATGTGAAGCCTTCTTTATGTAACCAACATGTCAATACGTTTCTGTTTTTGTAGTGTATTTGTCTTTTGTAGAGATTTTTGATTTATTCCTTATATATTATATTGTGTATTCCTTGGATACTCTATTGATCTTTATCTTTTCTACTGTACGATTTTCAGTAGTCAGGTCTTACTTATAGACCTGACTGCAGGTCAATTATTTTATAACAGCAGCAGCAAGTTATCAAACAGAAAATAATATAACATAATAAATTAATCAAAGTACTAAACTGATTTAGGAAAAAGTAGCAAACATAAGTGTTGGTAGTTTATTTTATTTTGATGCAATGAGTGAGAAGGGTGAAGACGTCCAAATTCACCACATGCAAGGTTTTTGAAGGACGATAACTCGGTAGACAATGGTTTGTCAGGGTTGAATGAAGCAGGCAGGACCCAAATGCAGATTTCCAAGAATATTCCTTTAATCCAAGGTACAAAGTAGACAATAGAACACTACCCTGTGACACAGTCAAATACGAACAAGGAACCAACCATGACAGACAGAAAAACCAGAACTAAAATACACACAAGACCAATCACACAAACAAGACACAGGTGAGGAGAAAACACAGGGGCACCAGGTGAACACAATCGGGCAATCAGGCAGGAGGGAACACAGAGACAGGAAGCAACAGGCAAGACGGGGTGAACACTTTTCAAAACAAAACAGGAAACCAAAGACAGAAAAAGACAAGACAAAACACAGACAGATCGTGACAGTACCCCCCCTCAAGGGACGGATCCCAGACGTCCCAAAAAGTCCCCAAAAGTCAAAAAATTCCAGCAGGGTGGGTGGAGGGGGTCTGGAGGACGGGTTTGGGCTGACAGCCCAGGGGCACAGCGGAGGACCCGGAAGGGGTCTCGGGCGGACGGCCCGGGGGCAAGGCAGAGATCAAGGAGGGGGTCTCGGGCGGACGGCCCGGGGGCAAGGCAGAGTTCAAAAAATGGCGAAGACCACAGCGGGCGAACTCAGGGGGCCGGGCATGAGAGCAAAGGCAGCGGCTGAAAGAGTCAGGAGGCCGGGCTCGAGGGCGAAGGCCACGGCTGGGGAAATCAGGGGGCCGGGCTCGAGGGCGAACAAGAAGGCGGCGACGGGACAGCTCCGGAGGCCGGGCAGGAAGGCGCCGACGGGACAGCTCTGGAGGCCGGGCAGGAAGGCGCCGACGGGACAGCTCCGGAGGCCGGGCAGGAAGGCGCCGACGGGACAGCTCCGGAGGCCGGGCAGGAAGGCGCCGACGGGACAGCTCCGGAGGCCGGGCAGGACCCAGTATCGGCCGGACAGGAACCGGAGCCGACGGGACAGGCGTAGACGGGATCCTGAACATGACATGGGCTGGTGTCAATGGGACCCCGGATGGAGCAAGGGCTGGTGTCGACTGAACCCCCAACGGAACAGGACACAGAGTTGGCAGGACCCCCGGTGGAACAGGTGTCGGCGGACCTCCAACAGGACAGGACACAGAGTTGGCAGGACCCCCGGGAGAACAGGTGTCGGCGGGACCTCCAACAGGACATGACACAGAGTTGGCAGGACCCCCGGCGGACAGGTGTCGGCGGGACCCCCAACGGAACAGAACATGTAGCTGGCAGGACCCCCGGCGGGACAGGTGTCGGCAGGACCCCCAACGGAACAGAACATGGAGCTGGCAGGACCCCCGGCGGGACAGGTGTCGGCAGGACCCCCAACGGAACAGAACATGGAGCTGGCAGGACCCCCGGCGTAGCACGAGTCGGCGGAACCCCCAACAGGACAGGATATGGTGTTGGCAGGAAACCCGGCGGAGCACGTGTCGGCGGGACCCCCAACAGGACAGGATATGGTGTAGGCAGGAAACCTGGTGGAGCAGGTGTCGGCGGGACCCCCAACAGGACAGGATCTGGTGTTGGCAGGAAACCCGGCGGAGCAGGTGTCGGCGGAACCCCCAACAGGACAGAATCTGGGGTTGGCAGGGCCACAGCGGAACAGGTGTTGGCAGGATCTCCAACGATACTGGACGTGGAGTTGGCAGGACCCTCAGCGGAACCCCCAACGGCACAGGACATAGGGTTGGCAGGACCCCCGGCAGAAGAGTAGTCGGCGGACCCCCAACGGAACAGGACATAGGGTTGGCAGGACCCCCGGCAGAAGAGTAGTCGGTGGGACCCCAATGGGACAGGACATGGAGTTGGCAAGACCCCCGGCAGGAGAGTAGTCGGCGGGACCCCCAACGGAACAGGACATAGGATTGGCAAGACCCCCGGCAGAAGAGTAGTCGGCGGGACCTCCAACGGCACAGGACATAGGGTTGGCAGGACCCCCGGCAGAAGAGTAGTCGGCGGGACCCCCAATGGGACAGGACATGGAGTTGGCAAGACCCCCGGCAGGAGAGTAGTCGGCGGGACCTCCAACGGCACAGGACATAGGGTTGGCAGGACCCCCGGCAGAAGAGTAGTCGGCGGGACCTCCAACGGGACAGGACATAGGGTTGGCAGGACCCCCGGCAGAAGAGTAGTCGGCGGGACCTCCAACGGGACAGGACATGGGGTAGGCGTTGGCCGTAGAGCCAACAGGATACGGGGGGCTGGCGTCGGCCGGAGAGCCAACAGGTGACGAGATGCTGGAGTCGGCCGGACCACCGACAGGACACGAGGGGCTGGAGTGGAATCCACAGGTGGATTGGAGGAGGCAGGAAATGCAGCAGAAGACGTCAAGTTGAGACCTGAGCAGCAAGGTTTGAGATGTGTAGAGCCAAGGACTGATTGCTTTCAGCTAAGGCTCGCATCATCTGCTCATGTTGGCCCAGAAGATTTCCCTGATGAGAAATGGCGTGCTGGACCGGAACAGAGGCCGGAACCATGGCTGCTGGGGCCAGAACTGGGGCTGGAACCATGGCTGTATGGGCCGGTTCTGGAGCCGGAACCATGGCTGTGTGGGCCGGTTCTGGAGCCGGAACCATGGCTGCTGGGCCAGAACTGGGCTGGAACCATGGCTGCTGGGGCCAGAACTGGGGCTGGAACCATGGCTGTGTGGCCGGTTCTGGAGCCGGAACCATGGCTGCTGGGGCCTGTACTGGAGCCCAAAGCATGGCTTCTGGGGCTCGGGCTGCTAGCCTGGACTTGCGACTCCTTCTCTTAGGAGCCTTTTGGAGGCTCCGTGGACCTCCAAAAGCCAGACGAGTGCCCGAGAACGGCTCCTGGACAGGAGCAGGAAATGGGGAAGAAGCAGGGGTTGACTCCAGACGGAACACACCGAGATGTATGGTGTCAGGTTGGGAGTTGGGAGGCAGGGGGCTAGCATGCCTGGGGCTAGCAGGCCGGGAATCACACGTCGAAAGGAAATCCAAAATCCAGTCAGGTAAGAACTTAACTAAAGATGATCCACTGTTGCCACCTGGTGAGCCTCTGCCAGAGCAGCCTCTTTCTGCTGAACACTGGACGCTCCCCTCCACCTACCATAGCAGCAAGCCAAAGAAAAGGTAACATTTTGTAAATCCACCTCAAATGGATCTGCTGGGCCCATTTCTGGTTGGTTCCTTCTGTCAGGGTTGAGTGAAGCAGGCAGGACCCAAATGCAGATTTCCAAGAATATTCCTTTAATCCAAGGTACAAAGTAGACAATAGAACACTACCCTGTGACACACAGTCAAATACGAACAAGGAACCAACATGACAGACAGAAAAACCAGAACTAAAATACACACAAGACCAATCACACAAACAAGACACAGGTGAGGAGAAAACACAGGGGCACCAGGTGAACACAATCGGGCAATCAGGCAGGAGGGAACACAGAGACAGGAAGCAACAGGCAAGACGGGGGTGAACACTTTTCAAAACAAAACAGGAAACCAAAGACAGAAAAAGACAAGACAAAACACAACACAGACAGATCGTGACATGGTTGAGTTGAAACAATAGGTGTAGAGTTCTGTGTGAGGCGGCGGTGTTGAAGAGAGTGACTGCTCTGGCAGAAATGATTTCCTGTATCAGTCATGGAGAGACGAGTGGAGAGACAGCCAGCTCTCCCTCTAACGGACTGAGTCAACTCTGTGTGTCCAGTAACTAGTGGAGCGGCTGGTAAGGTTAATCCATAGTGGATCCAACAGTCTATTCAGTGTCCACCACGACTTGAAATGTGTCTACTTGGAAGCTATCTACAGATCCAGTCTTCTTAATCAGTTCAATAAGTCTGACTGTGTTCATTTTCTTTGTTCAGTTGCAGAAAATGTACATATTTTGTAAGATGCTGTTCAAACAAGATACAGCTCCAGAACAGGTTACACAGGAGCTATTCAAATAAATCACTCCTGACTCTGTCAATTGACACCAACCAGGATTGGGAGGGTTACTTTAAAAATGTATTCCATTACAATAACTAGTAACCTGTAAAAAACTTAATCTGAGAATTAACATGTAAAAGTAATGTAACCTGATTACTTTACATTACGTTTGGATGACCTCAATATCAATGCAATGCAAATAAATACAAGAGAAAATTATTTCAATAATATGTTTTTACTTAAGTGTATTATGTAAAACAGCAGAACAATGTGACCTTAGAAAAGAAGAAACCGAGATATTTAGGATAACAATTATTGTATTGATAGTAAAGCCTGCCTTGCACTCAGCATATTCAGGCAGTAGCCTATACAACAACACTGAAACACATGAGCACATACTACAGTTTAAAAAAGCAGAAATAAAATCAGAGCTGACAGAAAATGCTTCGTTTTAGTTTAATACACACAGTTAAGCTCACACACACTATTTTATGAACATATAGGTTCACCTGCTGAATTAAAAACAGAACAAATGAACCAAAGAAAGTGAAAACCATAAAGCAGATTCAGGCAGTAGGCGTATAGATTCACACTTAAAGTATTAGCCTACAGAACAGTACAGATTACAGGGAAGAGATAACATCTGATCCTTTACAACAAACACTAGATCAGTGTTTCTCAAAGTGGGGGGCGCAGAGGCATGACAGGGGGGCCGCAAGAGACCAGGAGGAAAAATTGTTATGACAGAAAAAAAAAGAAAAAATCTGAATTTGAAAAGTTATTGATTTGAAAATAATATGCTACAGTACAGTAGAAGTATGTCTGGGTCTCTGTTTCATTCAAGTTCGGCTCTGCGTGTGTGTGGAACGAGCCATTTTGTGTGCATGCGCGAGCGAGAGAGAGCGCACCGGTACCGGAAATCGTTGTTGTTAGCTTCTGGTGTTATTTGTGTTGTGGGGGCCCGACTTTTTTTTCTCCAAAAGGGGGGCTTGACAGAAAAAGTTTGAGAACTAGTGCACTAGATCAGGGTTCCCAACCCCCGGTCCGCGGACCGGTACCGGGCCGCGGAGGTGTTACTGCCGGGCCGCGAAATAGCTGTGAGTTTATCGTAATATTTGCAGAATTATAAATATATAAAAATATTTTATCATAATATTTTTTTCAAAAAGTGTTTAATTTTCGCACCTATGCCACCAGTCATATTATTTCATCCATTAGCTAGTTAATCTTTCACCAGAAAACGGTTGAAAATGGCTTTTATGATGTTCCGAGGGATTCGGCGGCTCAGCCTAGGTCTCAGCCTAGGTCTCAGCCTCTTGTGCGCACGAGCATGTTACCGGTGCGCCAAGTAGGAAGAGGAGCACACAGGAGACAACCGTTTGATTGCAGACTGTTATGTTTATGTGGGGAAATGGAGGTGCATACATTATTTGAGATATATTTCAAACTCTGACTTCATTTTAAGGACATGTCGGCCAGGGGTGTAGAGCTATTTGTTTAAGCACCGGATTGGCAAAACAGGAGAGTAAACCAGTCTGCCTTGATCTATGAATTAATGTCCGGGACTCTCACGGTATCTGCTGCCCGCAGCTGTTTTATAGAAGGAAACCCTCCTTCACTTCATGATTTGGCTGCAGCATCAGGAGGCAGCGGGACGTATACTCGGTAAAGAGCTGTGCCTTTTTACGCACCGCCTTCGCTGTGTTTAACTTAATCAGAACAGTTTAAAAGTGACTGCAGGCTATGTGTTAACCACACACACATCTACACACATCGAACTGCCCGATTACTCCCCCTTTTATTAGTTGTATGAAGGAGATGTCCAGTCAGTCACCAAGGCGCATGATGTGTGTGTATGTGCTCTGCTCTGCTCAGCTCTGTGTGTTCGTGTCTGTCCGACACCGGCATGTATGCGGCTGTTCCCAAAATAAATTAGTTTAATCTTAATCTCGATGTAGTGCTAAATGCTGTCGGGAGTGCACCGGCACGAACGACACTATCATAATATCTTCTCCACAACACACACACACACACACACACACACACACACACACACACACACACACACACCACACACACACACACACACACCACACCACCACACCCACACCCACCACCCTGGCGACCGGACATCTCCTTCATAATGCGCCTTCTCCTCGTTTCCCCAGCATTCACTGGATTATCCGTAAATCATACAAACAAAACCAAAACGTTGATTTATCTGTTTTCCCGTTTTGGTTTTCCGAAAAACCAAAAAACAACACCGGTTCTTTTTTAAACTTTGTTAATATGTTTTGGATGCATATTGTTCTAGTATTTGTTCAGGCTGTTACATACAATTAGCCTCTGTTGCTACCTGCTGGTGGTGAGTAAATATTAAAATCAGTTAAAATTGACAACCGGTCCGCGATTTTTTTTTAGTGTATCTACCGGTCCTTGGCACAATAAAGGTTGGGAACCCCTGCACTAGATGATCTTTTTTTTTTTCACTAACAGTGTTATCCTGCTAGTAAAAATACTCAAACGTAACAGTAATCTGATAATGTCTTTTTTTTATAATACTGTACAGGAATACACTTGCCTTTAAAAAAAAAAAATCCTTTTTATGTAATCCCGTTTAATGTAACACATTACTCCTAATGCCTGATATCAACACCATAAACATGAGCTCTTGTGCTTTGGTTTGCTGTACATTACAAATGCAAGCTATTACATTTGTTATAATGCTACCGATCTTGCTGCTGCTAGCTACAGTACAGTACAGGTTGATTAAACGGTTCGCTCGTCACGCAAGGTATCACATGACATGAGCAAGGTCATTGGACAAACAAATTAGAAATTAATTTAGGATGCTTGGTTACTTTGAAGACTGCGTGAACCGATCAATGCCATTGGAGCCCCAAAAATATATATTTAAAAAATATATTTCTAAATATTTTAAAAACATATTTTAATATTTTTTTCTTCTGTTTTGCATGGGCCCCTGGCCGGCTCTGGGCCCTGGTGCGTTGCACCGGCTGCACCGTCGATAATTACACCACTGCCGGTGGTACGGGGGAGCTGAAGAATGTTCAGAGAACGGTGTATACTCGCCAGCGTGGACCCAGGTCTCCGTCAGAAACATAAAATCCAGATCACGAGAGGTGAAGAAGTCATTTAGCAGGAACGTCTTGTTTGCTATTGACCTAGCATTTAGCAAAGCCATGCAAAGTTTTCGCTCCGGCGAGAAGCCCCTCAATGCAGTGCGCAATGCCTCAATGAGCTCAATGTGGGCGGGAGCTCAACGTGGGCGGAGCTTCACCGATGACGCGTTGCATCCTGTTTCCCGGTAGCAGTTCTCTTCCCTCCCTTCAATCTAACCCTTCCCGTCCCCCCATCCTAACCCTAACCACTCCCTACCTTTTTACCTAATCCTAATCTTCCTTCCTCCCTCCCAAACCCCAAACCTCACCTACTGTAAGAAATTAAAATCAATGTTGATATGACGTAATTTAAATTAAATACAGGGTTTTAATTTAAAGCAGTTTTATTCTGAAAAAAACGGAAGTTCACAATAACTATTAACTTAACACTTTTATTCTGAAAAGTCTTCATTTCCGGTTAGCATTAGCATGTGGCTAACGTTGTGAAAACCGTGAATTGAAGGTGAAATGACATGTGATGTTGTACACTAAACACACTGGGATTAACACTCATTCAGTGACGCTGAAATAACGTTTATCAGGGAATGTTTAAATAACCACAGACATCAGAATTATATATATATTAATAATATAAGATATAATATGTTACTTTTGTGACTGGGTAAGTACACAACACGGGAGTCGGGACGTCACGTGCCTCAAAGGTTGAGAAAGGTTGAGCTCCGCCCACGTTGAGCTCCCGCCCACGTTGAGGCATTGCGCCGAAGGTGTAGTGCGTCTCAGCGGACTAAGATGTGCGTGTTGAACGCCGCGCGGGCCGGGAGCAGTCAGTCAGTCAGTCATTCAGTCAGGAGGAGCTGTCAGCGGGCCCAGCAGAGGCCGCAACTCCGGAAAGACAGGGCGAATCCACCGATCCCTCAAATGGCGTGCAGCGGGAGGGCCATGACATCTGATGCGTGGATAAGTCCCAGAAGAAGCCGTCAGGTATGCTTTTTGATGGACAAGCGCACCACCACGCTTTCCCCGTCGTCTAAAGCGCTTTCGGCGAGGCAGGATGCAGGGCAACCGGCGCAGGTAGGTGGGAATATCCGACAGTAGAGGGTGGGGGGGAGTCGATTTATGGTTGCCAGATGTAGGTTTGGGCAGCAGTATAAACTCCAATGAGGGTCTGAGGTGGAGGAGAGCTTGGTGATCGTAGACGAGCAGAGCAGAGACATTCTGACATACATAAAACAAAAGCAGGATAGCTAAAGGCAGAGAGCTGAGGGAGCGGCGAGCCGACACAGGCATCATCTTCTGTTTGGACTTGCCATCGGGCTCATGTATAACATAAACCTCTTAGCTGTTCCTTTATGTTTAATTGTCTGCATTTTGATCCCATTCCATGTCGCCTCACACATACCTGCGTAACACTCAGAAAGAGCAATTAAGGGCAGGAGAGAAAAACAGATGTGCTGTAACAGAATGCTAAATAAAGGGATAAAGGCGGGGCAAAGCAAACAAAGGGAACACGAATAAGGGGAAGAGGGTGGGAAAGGAGAAAGAAGAACAGAAGTGTTGAAGGATGGAAAGAAAGTGAATTAATTGGGTCCGTTTGAAGTTAATCCCCATCTAGCAAGAAGCCATTCTTCCCAGCCCTACAATTAGAGGCAGCTGTAGCTGCAGCCATCATCTTGATATTCACTAACTGTCCTATGAACACAGTCATTAAACTGATGGATCCACCTCTACGCCCAGCATTTGCATTCTCCTCAAAGACGATGTTTACTGCCATTTCAGGGAACAGATCTAATGGTGGAAGTGCCGCTGCATTAGCAATCGCACGGCCAGAGGTGAACACCACCTTGAAGATGGAAAACAGACTGATTTGTTTGTCTCACTCGTGCTAAATTATACCCATGCAATTATGTAGCATTTGTATTTATGGGTCACGAGTCAGATGGCAGGTTCTAAAAGGCAGCAGATTGTGTTCTGAGGGACAATGACTTACTTTATCATATGGACTGTATTGTATATGCTGCTCGAAAAAAAGAAAAGGGGGAAATATAACTGAAACAGCTCTTTAATAATGTATTCATTAGGGCTGTCAAGTTAACGCGTTAATAACGCGTTAATGCAAAAAAAAAAAAATAACGCCACTAATTATTTTAACGCGATTAACGCATGTATATTTTTTGTCCTCGGCCGCCCCGTAGTTTCAGAGCGCATCGAGTTTAAAATACCATCGACAAGCTGATGCTGACAGCCCCGCTCCTGCCGCCCGCTTGTGGCAGACCACACTTCCACGCTCGCCGGCAGGCCCGGACTGGCCATCGGGAGGACCGGGAGGGTGTGTATGTGTGGCGACTCGCGCGAGCGAGGCACACCTTACGTGTTGTTGTTGTTAGCATCTGGTGCTAGCTAGCTGCGCTAACGGATATAAGGAGCTGTTTCAATGAAAACAGAGGAGCGACATTTCGCCGACAACTGCGCAGAGCACTTGACTTTATGCAGGTAGCCAGACAGTGGGACATTGTACGAATAGTCAGCACACTCAGCACGGATAGTGCGCGCAACATGATTGCAGCGTCCAGGCAGCTCCCGTTCGAGCATATATGCCTTGAGCAGCACACACACACATTGTATGAGAGAGGTTCCAGGTTGATTGAGGCGAATATTTGTAATGTTCAGGTTGTTGTGTTTAATATTCATGAGAATATTTGTCATTGTTCAAATGATAATAAACATATAAAGCATATTTGTCCACTCATATGTTGATAAGAGTATTAAAACTTGAAAAATATCCCTCTAAGGTACATTTAGAACAGATAAAAAATGTGCGATTAATTTGCGATTAATCGCGATTAAATTTTTAATCGACTGACAGCCCTAGTATTAATATTACCTGTTTAATCCTTCGCCAAGGATGGGCTTCATTGATTTACTGCAGGGATACTGGCTACAAAAAATCTGCAATTATTGTCTTTTTTTTACAATTTTTATTGAAAACCTTATGAGTTTATGTGTCTTTATTAGTTGCTGTTTGCTATAATCAAAGTTTAAAAAAGTCAGACCAGCTGTTAAAGAAGCAAAATCTGTTTTGAATCAGCGGATTTGGTGTTTGATGAGGAAAAAAACATGCAGAGTTTTGAGCTTTTGTTCTTTGGAAATATAAATTGGTTATATATATTTGGTTTGGTAGCCACAGATGCCTTTGCTAATAACGGCGGAATAGACGCAATTGGTGAAACATAATGTGAATCAGTTTAATAGAAGTGGGTTATTGCAAGCATTTTGCTTAGATTTCAGCATAAGTGATTTTACCATGAATTGTGGTGTTTACCTTCTAACTGGAATACAATGGTATTGATTGTTCTTTTCACTACAGTCTTTTTGTCAAGGGGGCAGGAGTGTCTTATGCCCCTTTTCCACCAAACTGGTTCAAGAACAGTTCTTGTGCTTTTCTGGTGTTTATCTGGTTCTACTCTGTAGCACCACTTGTGTTTCCACCGCTCATAGCTTCGAGTGGAGCTGCGTCATTGCGTCATAGTTTGCGTCATGACCCAACCGTTTACGTTCTTCTTTTGATACAAACGGCGCGAAAATCCCTCACATCGACATCGACAACAACAACAATGGCAGATTGGAACGAAGCGCTGCTCATGTTGCTCTTGCTTTGTCGAGCCCACCTGGAAAGACAAGGACCACTTCTTCAAAAGAGTCTACAGCGAGGTCCAATTGTTCGTCTACAACTTCAACGACGATTACGCTTGAGAAACAAGGTAAATATACGTCATGTTCAATCGTCCATAATGCTAACTGTTGTTAGCCTCTGCATGCACCAAGGTTAAAATACCTTGCTTTCCAGCATATATTATTATGGTATATCATCCAAAAGGTATTCCCAATGTTATCTCTACAGCTCTTGTTGTTGCTGGCGGAAAGGCGGAGGTTGCATGTTCTTTTGGCACAACCAAGATCTTGACACTGGTGGGATAGCGTTGCTTCAAACTTCTCCCTCAGCAATTCATGCAGAATTTCCGCATGTCCAGGGAGTCCTTTAACTACATCTGCGACCAGGTCCGCTGTGTTTTGGGGAGAAGAAACAAAAATTACCGTTTGTGTGTACCCCTTCGAAAACGGGTTGCAATTGCCCTCTTGAAGCTGGCCCCTGGCGGTGAATACAGGACCATTAGCCATCTTTTCGGGGAAGTCCTGTGTCCAGGATTTCTGCAGGGCAGCCAGGGTTGTACTGGCTCCGGTCCATATCAAACTTCCTGATGCGGAGAAGTGGAAATGGCTTTTTTCCACAACCGTTGTAGAGCACCACAGTGTGTTGGTGCAATAGATGGAAGCCACATCCCCAGGGGTGCACATAACTGGTACGCAGGTACGCATGCGCGGCACACATCTGAATTGCGTAAAGTCACTTGTGTCACTAAGCGCCTTTGCGTACCTCAAAACATCAAAAACAAAACACATATTTAGTCTACACATGTTTCTTGTAAACACTCAATGGAGTAAACTACTAGACATGTCAAAAAACACAAAGACATTAAGCAGCTACGTTGCCGTTTCGCTCCCTGCAAAAGATCTTCAAACTTTCTATGACTGATTGAACTGGAGCTGGGCGAGCCACGCAGGACATAACCGACCGACCTGTGAAGCTTTACAGGAGGCAGAGGCTTAGATCACTGGACGACAGAGTTGTTCACCGTGTGCACAGACAGGGTTAACGTCGGTATGAACAACAGAATTGTGCCAAAACTCCGCCAACTGGCTGCAGTGGGAGACTCCCCTGTGCATTCTGTGCCCCGCGCACACACTGGAGAACTGCGCAAAATCAGCTGATCACAACGTTCACGCTCTGTGGTCAAGCTGCTGCAGTTTTATTTACACCAAAGTGGAGTGAAACACACAGTTGCAAACTTACTTAGGGTGTTAATGGAAGAATTTGAAATCAGACAGAAGTGGAAGAAGTACTCAGATCTTGTGTAGGAATACTCTGTTACAGTAAAAGTCCTGCATTCACAATGTTACGTTAGTAAAATTAGAAAAGTATTATCAAAATATAGTTAAAGTACCAAAAGTAAAAGTAGATTGGTCCATTTCAGAATAATATATGATATGTTTTATAACGATTGATCATGAAAGTGTTCTCAAAGCTGGTAAAGGTGCAGCTAGTTTGAATGACTTTGTATACTGCAGGTAGCTTGTGAAATTACTCCAGGTGGAACTAAAGTCTGATTAAACACTTGATTATATTTCACATCCTTCATCCAGATCTGTAAAGTAACTAAAGGTATTAAATACATGTAATGGACTAAAAGTACACCATTTACCTCTGAACTGTAGTGGAGTAGAAGTACAAAGTAGCATCAAAGTCAAGTAAAGTACAGTACTTGAGTAAGTGTACTTAGTAACTTCCCACATCTGAAATCAGATATGACTTCAAGTCATGTGATAATTTCGATAATAATACTATCATTTTGATAGTATTTGATCCTTCAACTTGGCCTCAGGAAATGCAAGGACTTCACAGTTTTGGAAACAAGTTTTGGAGAAAGCAAATCGGAGGCTTAAAAAGAGACAGGGAGGTGCATCTTCATCATCTTCATCATCTACTGTAGCATGCAAGAAGTATAAATAGAGGACAGTGAAGGAGACACTGAGGAGGACCACGCTTCGTGTGGGGTGAGTACCAAACGCTGTCTCCTGGTACTCATCTGAGTAACTCACAAAAAAAGTTATGTGCACCCCTGCACATCCCTATTATAGCACCAGAAAAATATCCCAAGTACTTTTATAACAATGGCATTTTGTTATTCTACAGGCTGTTGTTGATGGCTCTAAACCAGACATTTCTGAAACACAATATAAACACCATGAACAAAACTCGTCCTACAACAAATCATAAATCGATGAGGGGAAAAATTGCATGGGAGCGTTAGCGTCGTTGCCATGGAGATACGTGCTGGGTAGCATTAGCATGCTAGCTCTATTGTTTGTTTACTTGCACGCTCAGTAGCTGTAGTAGGCCAGCTTTAGTCACACATTAAACAAATAAGTACTGCATAACTCACCAGTTTCTGAGGAGCTCCGCACATCCTTGCGTCTCGTCCATCACAAGCGTCCCCAGTGAATCAGCGGTCCACTGCTGATTAAAGCTCACCTATTATGCTATATTTGAAAAATGTATTATAGAGCTATATCTATAAGAAACATGTCTCTGAAGTGTTTTGTTCAAAATACCAAACAGATCACCCACTCTAGCCATGCCTCATACCCCTCTATTTCAGCCCTGTTACTTGCTGATTCTGGGTCCGTAGCTTCAAATGTAACCAGAGCTGCTGTGGCCACGCCCCTTTGGAGTGTGCATGCAAGCTGTGAGCTGCAGAGAGAAGATAAGGCTGACAACTCAGCAGATTCTCAGCTTAATGCTGCCGTGATTAAACGCCATATCATGTTCCAAACCACATCAAGGATTATTTCTGAAACAGTATGTAGCTCAAATGCTTTTTCTCTTGCGGTTTACCACAAGCTGAGTACCTTTTTTATATCCTGCTTTTTTACACATACTCTCTCCAGTACAGATTGTTAGCGATGCTTGCGAATGTAAACACAGACCATATTATGTCCAAAAATGTCACGCATTGTTTCTGATACAGCAATGTTTCTGATAGGGCCGTGGGCATAAAGCCAGCCCACATTTTAGAAATCTCGTCATGACCGCAGCAAATGTGGATCAGCTCCGTTGTACCCCCATTTTTAGAGATGTGGGTAAGGAGCAAAAGAGAGAGGGTTTTATTTTCTGACACTTTGTGAGTCTCCTTACACACCGGGACACATATTTATGTATAAATGACGTCGAAAAGTGCATTTTGCATAATAGGTGACCTTTAAGTTTGGTGGCATCCATCCTGGTTCGTCGTTATGTGAGCAAAACTTCCGGCATTTTGTCGTTCTTGATCAGGCTAATCCCGTCCCCGCCTCCGACCTAAGCGTCACACATTGGATTTTGGTTCTTGCCGGGAAGCCGAGTGGGGCCAGCTAAGAACCGGTTGCTTAGAGCCGGCTACGCTGCTGTGGAAACAGGAAGAACGAGACCTTAATCAGGCTGTAGCCCGGAACCGGCCCTGGAACCGGTTGGTGGAAAAGGGGCATCAGAGACTTAGATTGGGAACTTCTAGAGTAGCTCTGGGTTTAAGTCCCAGAACGGACCAAGTACTGTGCTGATGTGGACGGGTACTCAAAGTGGGGCCAGTTCTCTTCCTGGGGACTGCAAAGGTGCAGCAAGGCACTTGAGCAAGGCATTGGAACCCTACACAGTAGCTGCCCACTGGTCCTAATACTAGGATGTGTTAAATGCAGAGTCTGCATTTTACTGTGTCCGTGGTCCGATCCCCAGCAGTTTACATGTTGATGTATCCTTGGGCAAGATACTGAACCCCAAATTGCCTCCATGGCAGGGCCATAGTGTGTACATGTGTGAATGGAAGTCTCCTGAGCATGTGGCACCTTGTATGGCAGCCTCTGTAAGAATGTGTGTGAATGGGTGATTGCTGACTTAATACGTAAAAGCACTATGAGGGTCAAAAAGACCAATATAACCGCCGTCCATTTATCCACATTTTTTTGCTGCATTATTCTTTATGATCAGAAGTAAAGACCGGCCACAATATAACATGCCAGTTTGATTAAATTGACATGGACACATGATTTTGTCTTACAAAATTCATTGACACCCATAGACTTTCCTTGTGTTGTGTTTTTCTTTGAACAGTGAACAGCTAAATCTGAAGAAAGGCAGCCAACTGGATTAATTCCTTCTTTACCTTATATCTCTGCTGAATAAAGAGGCTTTAAATATTCAAGCAGTCTTACCATTATCGGCCCTCTCTTCCATCCTTTGGCAGGTATCCACTGTTATCTTTGCTGAGAAGGAAATTATAGCTCAATCATCTGGCCCACAAGCTGTGTCAGCCCTGAACCCCACACCATCCCAACCCCCCCCCCCCCCCCCCAACCTCAGCCTCTCTTCATCTTTATTACACAGGTTTGGGAGCTCCAGTACTTCACAGGCACATTAAAGTCTAAGTCTGAAAAAAAGCTGGTCCAAATGGGATCAAGACCATGTCATGACAAGACCAGAGACCCAAAGGAAGACCCATACATGCATGTTTTAATGTGTTAAAGGCAGTGAAGTGCGGTCAGGGGACGCAGAGCATCTCCTGTCAATTAAATACTGAAGCTGTTACAAACGTTTAAAAAGAATAGAAAATACAATCAAATAAATATTTGAAGTACCATTTTCCACTGATCTATATTAGCTACCCACTCTGACTGCGCAATCCCTAAGAAACTGTATAGAGCGTGGGCAATAAGTCTGTGCCTGATCTCTGTATTTTAACCAATGTAATGTTTGTAGACCCCTGCATTACATGTCCCAAGTCAGTATCCCCGCGTCTGAGAAAAGCTAGAACCGTTACAACTGTTACATTACGTCCGTTACGAAACTAACTAACTAAAAAAGCTTAAGATTGAAACATGTAAGGGATAATGTGCAGCAAGGACTTATTGACCGTTTTTAAGGACGCTCACATCTGCAGAAAGAAGTCCGGTCGATTTAACTGTATACAGTTGGGCTGAAAAGCAAAACTGGGACAAGAAAACAACGGAGAAGTAACGGGGCAGAAACCCTCCTTTTTACGCAAGGGTCCAGACATAGACATCAAACGGTAAAACATATTTCAGTTGCCAGTTACTTTGGCATTAGGGCAGGGATATCTAAATACTTTCCAAGGTTTGACATAATGAATTGTGCTACTTTTAAAGCAAGCAACGATGTTTTCAAATCTGTAATCAAAAAGGGGGTTGTCGACCCTCCGCTTCGCGTCGGGCCTGAACCACATCCCTTAGCTGTGATATAATGACCATATACCACGGCCTGTCGTGAGCTATTGCTTAAACATACTCTATTACAAATAATGATCTTTGACTGCAACAGTGCAACAAAGGATATAGGAGGATACAAACAGCGAGCTAATCAGTATGCTATGCATGCTACAGTAGCTTAAAACAAGTAGCTAATGACTACCTTACAGCTTGTGTTACACTATGCAGTAAGCAGCTGTTGTAAATGAAGCTGAACAAAAATGGCTACTTACCAGTAACTTGATAGATTATTAAGTTAAAATCTTGTTGTTCCACTGCTATCAATTGATGTACAAACTTTTATCAGCAGTTTCATAGCAGTTCTGTTCAAAGTTCAGCAAAGTTACCTCATGCTGAATACTATGCATAGTGAAAGTTTTGTCCATGATGGAGTGAAACATTTTTGGGATCAGAGCTGTGGATAGGAAGGAGACCAGATGGGACAGTTAGAAGTGTCTCCAATTTATTTCGATTTAAAGTGTATCTGCACGACCAATACGCTGCACCGGCATGTAGCTATTTACTTTTCTACCCACGCGTAAAACTCGCTGACGGGTGCCTTAGCGGCACTTTGTTTGGAGTTTTATTTCTGTTTTATATTTTGTATGATTATGTTAATCACATATCATGTTTACCATGTGTACTATTAGTTTAATATATTAGCATGCTAATTGTCACTAAAGACAAGTTATCCTCAAGGGGATGTCACTAGTTTCACACACTAGATGAGAGCTGATAAACTGAAGGCAGAGTGAGTCACAGGTTGTGATACATTGATCAGCAATAGAGAGCGAAGCAGAGTGTAAATGTCACCGATTAATTGTTGAAGTAATCCAGTCGATCACCCCACATTGTGACCCGTCCTGTTTGACTCTGAGCACATCAAATTGAAGACTCAAGCTAACTTGGCCTCCCTGACCGTGAACATCCCAAACAGGGCGAGATACATGTTGTGTCAGAGGTCTTAGCAGCTTAGATCTCCCAGCAGCCCACACTAGGAAAAATGCTCAGCTCACAAATGAATCAATAGTGCTGAGGCCCAGCTTCAGGCAAGGCCAGGTATTGGGGGGAATGGGCGGGGGGTGTTGTTTCCCTGCCAGCATTCTAGAAGAGCCTCTGTATGCTCTCCTTTGTCATTTACACAGGGTAAGCAAGACCTCAGGGAGATGTGTCTGTTGCTTTCTTTTAACTAACGGCAATTAAACTGAGCAAGTTTTTCTTTCTCCCCTAATAAGAGTGGATGATTAACGGAGAGCTGGCAGCAGAGTGCCTCCAGAACAACAGCAGACAACCACAGCATCTCAAAGTGTCTGCCGAGCTGTTTTTTGTATGTCCTCCTTAAACAACTAACCAATGTGTCATAAAGCATCTCTCTGAATCCGGATATATAATGGAGAGAAAAAGTGAGCATTGAAAGGATTGCCAGGTGCGCTCAATGGGCCCAGCAGGGGAATAATGACAGGTAAATGTATTCAGAGGCATGCACGCGCAGATAGCTGCTCTCCGATTGACTGGAACCAACTTTTTAATCTGCATCCTCCTACGGACATTTTGTGTTTATTGTATTTTGTGTGGGAGACAGACAGAGAGAGACGTGCTGCTATCATTTTGGGCCATCCTTCCCTTAATATATTAGCTCATTTAAATTCAATCATCCATTTTTCTAAACTGTTTATCGTGGTCAGGGCAGTGGGAGGCCAAAGCCAAAGCTGCATTATTGAATTTTCCCTCACCATATAGCTTTTTCTTCATATTTGTTTGGAGACAACAGGTAGGTAAAGTCAGTGTCGAGGCTGAAACTGAGCGCTCACGATGCAGCGAGCACCAATCCTGCTGACATACCCTTGAGCTAAAGCCCTTTCTCTTGCTATGCAGATAACCCTTTGTTCTAACCTCCCTGTGGAAACACCAGGAAATAAGAAAGAAGTTTTAACTTGATCTTTGCATTTTGTTCCACTGTGGCCTGACCTGAGTTCTCTCTCCAGTATACACTCAATACAGCAAACATTTATCTTGACTTCTGACCCGGGTAAATGCTGCAGGC
Organism: Trematomus loennbergii; assembly: GCA_012861695.1. Taxonomy (NCBI): domain Eukaryota; kingdom Metazoa; phylum Chordata; class Actinopteri; order Perciformes; family Nototheniidae; genus Trematomus; species Trematomus loennbergii. The sequence continues at coordinate 90,702 of JAAOOA010000856.1, read as the reverse complement.
TATATTATTTGATGAGACTGAAACAGTTTATTATTAATTATTAATGCTTTGGTGATGATTATTCCAACAACACAGTGATGTTTTCAACTGAAGTTGAGTTACTCAGTTATAGCTACAGTGTTTTCAAAGGTTACCGTGCGCACTGTGATAAGTGTTAACCTGTCTACAGCTCCGTGAATCGAAATAAAGTTTATTTAATTTGGTCACCCAACATTACTCAATACCAATTTACAGCAGCAATCTTGTTAATGTGTCTTACGGCCATTGCTGTTATAGTTATTGTTACTGCAAATAACAACAACAACTATTGAGTTAGGAAGATAACTTTTCTGTTACACAGAAACTAGTACCACTTGACAAATATAAAAATAAATATGCTCTAATGTAAAAAATGGCAGGCTAGATTTAGCATCTTTAGTTGCCCCTTTTTGGAGGAAGCTTCCTCTTTGTTTTCTGAAGATGTTATGTGGAACAACAGGAGTTGCAATTCTAAAGATCCTGAGTCATAAGTTATGAATCAAAATCATCGAAATACTTAACAACAAGCTATCTTCCGATGAGAATGTATCTAATCCAGAGAGAACAAGTGACTCATTACAAGATTCAGACTTTAGCTTCTCATCCGAGCACATCTAACTTCTGCACGAGAAGCCATCCCAAGAAGCAAGCACTAAACCCTGGGTCTTCCCAATTTATACCTTTTATTGTCAATTTAGAACTAATCTGTTTTACTGTTGATTTGACCTGCTGTTTTAAATATATACTACACTATATCTTAAGGAACTAATAATCAAGACACTAACGTAACATGACCTTCAAAATCTCCTCCAGACCTTATGAACAACACATATCCACACATTCGGCTGCAAGCCTTGGACTAAATCTGATCTGACACTTATATCCTCTGGAACATGAATCCTTGTATTGTCTCCATTTGGGTAACATTTTCTTGGAGAATGGGACATTGCAGGATCAAACCCCAGAGTGCAATAAAACAAATTGGTAACACTTTACAATAAGGTACACAAAATGTGCTTAGTTACTGAGTAGTGAATAAGGAACGACTAGATAGTTAATGGTTAGTTAATGAGGAGTTCCTCAGTGACTGCGATTGAAGAACTGATGGTTAGTTACTGGTAAACAGACTGGGGGGTACTGTATTAATGAATGATTCATTAATGGTTAGTTAATGAGTTACTTTGATTGAATAACTGATGGTTTGGTACTGGTTAACAGACTTAGGGGTACGGAGTTTCCTGTCTTCTGTTTTTGTAGTGATGCAACATGGATGTGAAATGACCTTGTGTGTTTGCTGTCCTCAGGTATGTTTGTATTATATTTGATTACTCAAAGATACCGTATTTTCCGGACTATAAATCGCATTTTTTTACCTGTCTGGCTGTATCGTGCGACTATACTCCGAAGCGATTTATTTATTGAATTTCGTCTGACTGCGCCGTTCAAACTCCGGCCAATAGATGGCACAATTGTATATTTACCACTGAAGAAGAAAAAAGTCACGTAACTTTCCAGGATGTTGTGAGATGAATCGACACAGCATGGGCTTCAGTGACGACCGACACCATCCGGAGCTGATTCTGATGGAGAGTCTGAGCACAGCTCGGAGCAGGACATGCTGCTTCATCGACACCGGAGTTGGCGGAAGTGTTTAACAGCGACTGTATAAATACAGTGAGAATTCCGAGTGGCTAAGCTAATTAGCGGCTAGGCTAATTAGCGTATCAGTATTATGTGCCGTAGCTCATTGTGTGGATTATTTTGTTTATTCAGCTCAGTCAGTCGGGCAGTTAATAACAGTGTGCCATGTCTGTATTGTGTTTACAGTTTCACCAATTCATTAAACTTCAGTAAAGCTGACATCTGTGCTGGAGTTTCTTTGAAAGTGTTTAACTGGATGGATAGCTAGCTCGGTGATAGTGAGACCTTCACAGTCAGCAACACAGAGGATGAAGACTTCAGTGGATAAATGTGACTTATAGCATACACCGAAGCGACTTATTTTTTCTTCTCTTAACGACATGTTTTTTGACAAGAGTGACTTATACTCCGGTGCGACTTGTAGTCCGGAAAATACGGTAATGTTATCTTGGCAATTTCATAGTTATTCTGCAATTCTGTAATATGTGTAAATATACAAGGGTGTAACTTTGGTTTGAGAAGTGGGGGGGACACAAAACAGGGGTCCTCCGCAATGAAACATTTTCTCGATTTAATTCCATTTCCTGCCTTTCTACACATATATTAGGGACTATGGTGTTAAAAAGTCCAAGAAAAATGTGTAGTGTATATGATGAGTGTGCAGATTTATCTAGTATCCTATCGATGTGAACCTGTTTTATTTGTTGGCGGACCTCACATCCTCTAGGGGGGTCCGGGGGCATGCACCCCCGGGAAGATTTTTTTCTTTAAAGGGGACCTATCATGCAAAATGCACTCTTGTACGTCTTTTATACATGAATATGTGTCCCCGGTGTGTCAGGGAACTCACCAAGTGTCAGAAAATACAACCCTCTCTCTTTTCCTCTATAGTGCCGGTCAAAGGTCTTCTTTGTTATTTATTGAGCTTTAAAACGAATAATGACTCTATATAATCATATATAAGAATAAAACACGGAGGACGGAGATCTCTTTTTCTCCCCCTCTTCTGACAGCCCAGCAGCTGATCTCAAAGCACGCTCCCCTCTCCTGCAGGGGGGCGTGGTCAGCTGCAGCTCACAGAATCAGCCCCCTGCAAAAACAGGGCTGGAAAGAGCAAATAGAGCAAAATGAGGCATGGCTAAAATGCAGGATCTGTTTGGTATTTTGAAAAAAAACTATATTTATATACTTTATATAGGTATGGCCCTACAATATATTGGATAAAATGTGTGGATCTATTGTTTCTCACTTACAAGCTTCTGGTATTTCTGAAAGCACCGTCCAAACAATAGTTTCTTCAATGGAGGAAGTTGTCCAGGAAAATGTTCCATATTGCTGTGTATTTTGAAATGTATTTTAAAATGCTTTTGTGGTGCAACAAACAAACAACAACTTTAGCCTACTTTATTTTTTTGTCATTTTTATACTTTATTTACACCTTATAGTGTTAATATATGAGTAACACTTTCATAGTTAATAAACTATTCTGTGAGAGAGTTAATATTTAACACCATGCAAGTGTTGAGAAAAACTAACAGTGTTCAGTGTTTCCCCTAGGATGGAGTCATAGCAGCGGTGCTAAGGCACGCGGGCCCAGTGAGCGCGGAGCGTGTGGAATGTTTTAGTGCGTGCGAAGTGCACCCGCCAATATGTTTCTGTGTGTCTGCCAGCACAAGAAAGGCTCTTGAGGCTCGACAGGTGTATTTTGCTAAATCACCTTTATTGAACATACAGTAACACAAATACTACACATGCACATAACAAACAATCAAAATAAAATGTATGCAATTTAATTATCTTTTATTTTTATGGAGAGACGCAAGGAAACCACGAGAAGCAGGGAAATTAGTTTTAAGAGCAATGGGACGTCCTTTCCTCCGGAGCGTCACGTGAAGCGACGTCCGTTTGTGATGACACCGCACAGCTGTTCGTCTGACAGCAGCTCTGTCCCCGTTATTTTCACAAACACCCCCGCCTCTGTTAGTACACATTTACCGACACAAACATTTGTATCATCTGTTGTAGACCCAAATAAATAAAATACATAAGAACTCATTCTCAAAAAGATAAACACCATTCTTAAAATGTATGAACGAACAATAGTTTGATTAATATTGATTAGAGTGCACAATAGAAATAAAATAATTGAGAGAAGAAAAGAGATATGTTATCTATCAAAACCCAGTTAGATTAACATTCATTGGATTGCACACTTTGTTTGTTTGTGTGGATATGTAGCAAATTAACATTGTAATAGCAGTTAATGACTGACTGAATGGAAATGACAACGAAAAAAGCGATCATGAAAATGTTTCCAAAAAATGAATAAAATGATTTTTGTCCACTTTGTTGTTCAGATATATCACATATTTGTAACTAAATGATACATTAATTGAAACAAAACACAGTATGAACTGAGGAGTGAGTCCCGTGAGTTTCATGTGTTTTCTTCACTCCGCTGGGAAACTCTGCTCTCATGTCAAGAAGCAACAGATCAGTGCATGCACTGCATCGTCCAATCAGTGAGCGATACACAGTAAGGGGGCGGGGCGAGTGTCTGAGGATTTCACCGGTGGATGGTCTGGTAGTTCCTCGATTATCGCTCCTCCGTTAACGCTCCTCGATCCTCGGTCCTCCGGCACAAATAAGGCCACTGGGACGCTACTCAAGATGGCGCAGACAAATCAACTTCCGGTGAGACCGAGACCGAGGAGCGAGGAAATGAAAATAAGAGAAGTGAAACGCAGCCCTTAGGCTTGTTTGAGACAAGCAAGACCTGCGCAGACCTGCGCAATTGCGATCAACGTCTTGCTAGTGCGTTGCATGATGGTTAGTCATTTTGTCCGACTTGCTCTGGAGGCTCGCCTACATGAAACGTTGAAATCTCGCGGGACAAAGACGCCCGCAGACTTGAGAGCGAGGCGCGGCGAGGCGGCGCAGTTTCTCTCCACGGGCTGCGGAAGCGAAATGCTTGATGGGAAACAACTTGCTGGTATCTCGAGCTGAGCGCTCATTGGTGGTTTTTACCCCGTGCTGGGGATGAAACTCTCCATTGGCTCGGCAAAAGTGTGTTGTTGTTTTGTGTCAGTTTTACGTCGCCACTTCCATTCACATTTTTCATCATTGTTCCACAATGTTTATCATCATTAAATTAATATCTATATATTTGTATACTATACTTGCACTGCTTACCGTTGTCATACTTTATATATCTTAGCATATTCATACAACACACTGTTCATACTAGGCTAGGCTACTGTGTATATAGTGTATTCATACCCCTCACTGTTTTTTCATCATTCAATTCATTCTATATTTTATTCTTTTATTACTTTTTCACTTTACTGCTTTATGCACTCCTGGTTAGAAGCTAAACTGCATTTCGTTGTCTCAGTACCTGTAATCTGTGCAATAACAATAAAGTTGAATCTAATCTTGAGCAGGAACAAATGTATTTACTTAGTACATATCTGACATTAACGATTAACCTCTTAAGCACGGCGGTCCCCCCATTGGACCCCTCCCACCTTTTTGTTTTCGAGATAATGTCTCAGGCCTTCTTAACATTTATGAAACTATTAATGTGTAGCACCAGATTAACGGGAAGAATCTCAGCTAACTGAAGATATGAACCATTTTTACCAAAACAAAACACAAGTCTCATAAGAAGGGTCTAAATGACCCTGAGCGAAAAAATCTAACGCACTGCGGCACACAATTCAAGATAAAGATACCCTTATTACTTATCGTAGCTGCACATACAATATAGCATATTAAAGCTGAGACTCCACTGATTATTTAGGTATAGTATCATCACTGAGCGATCCCAACTTGCGACAGGGGAAGCAACACAGACATCACAACACTACCTTTACGGGGCTTTTACGGCAGATCGTCTCACCGTAGCTGTCAATTAGGTCAAAAGACGTGTTCAATGGCATTCAAACGACAAAAAAAAATCTACAACTGTTGATCCAAAGGTTGGTAATGTACTTGTACCTTTTAAAAATTATTTATAATCCATAATTCCATTTTTATGTAAA